>VOMN01035210.1:0-16927 GCA_014899125.1 Orchestia grillus
GCTGTAAACTTTTGTGTTGTTAAATTTCTGCATTCTGAGTGCTGTGCGCATCATTGTACATGAAGTTCAATCAACCTGGAGCTGAAGGTATTACAATACAGAAGCAGAGGTACTCGCTGCGAAAAACGATTGTACAGAATCTCGGTTTTTGTTTGTAGATGCTGTGCCGAGTGTGGGCCCTGAGTGTGGTTGGCGTCGTGGTGCTGTCAGTGAGCAACATCTTCTTGACCCTGAAAATGATCAGACCGAGAGAGGAGGCCATCTCATGCCGCGAAGGAATGGCTGATCTCAGCAGCAGCCTTGAATCGCTGAAAAAAGTTAACTTTTCTTCCTATCTTGCTTTCTTGAGGTGAGGTTCGGTGAATGAAATTTTGGATGCCTCATTTCTTCTTAAGTAGAAAAAAATACCTTGTTATATAGGCAAAGCTGTCATACATTCCGTTAGCTAAGCTTTGTTAAAATTCAATCTCGAACGAACAAATATATTTTTAGTTGAACGAGTTTTGTACCAAGAAGTACAGGTGTACTTCATTTTGACATTAACACAGTTGCAGATTATTTTATTCGAAATAGTCATACCGAAATAGTGACAAAATGTTGAAGTGATTGCGTTCTCTTGTAAAAATAGTGGACTCCACAAATAAATTTTTGGCTCAAGCAGAATGGTTAAACTGTACAGTACGGTATGGGTATGTACAGTACGGTATGCGGTGTCAACGAAGTGTGGGCCCGTGCACCTTGTTTTGATTTGTTGAGAAAACCAGGTTTATGGATCGTGGTGACATTTATTGCATTTACTTTCAGAGACGCCAACATTATCACGGACGCCCACAATCGCATACCGTGCGGTGACCATCACTCTGACCAGCGAAATCATCAAGGTTACCGAACAGCCTTCAGCGTGGACGAAGCGTTCGGTCGCTGGGACAATAAACGACAGTACAAAATACATGACTCAATTTATTCTGGACAGCGGTACAGCGCCCTAGCGAGGCGCGCTCTTGTCACCCTTGCGACCCAGTCCTCTGTGGACCGGCTCTTCTGGCTGGCACAAGTGGCGCGCCACTGGGCGGGGCCCATCTCCGTAGCAGTTTTTACGCCCGACGTCGAATACGGCATCGCCAAGACTTATTTTCAGTTTTTAACCTCGTGTTTTCCGTACTTGGGAGACAAAATAACCGTCCACTTTGCGTACCCCAGAGAAAAACCACCTCTTCCTCTGAATATTGACACCAGCGACATTCTGAAAATGTGCAGTCAACCTGTCACTGTTCTGAAGAAGCTCTTGGGGCATCGCTCCAGAAATGTGAGACATACTTCTTGATGGATGACTTTTAACTGCGTTGTGAAAATATAGTAAAAAATATCAGGAAATACTTTAGTGAAATTACTGAACGAATTAACTTGATAATGTACGTAAGCTTATTGGGCTAAGTAATATTCATGTTTTGCCCTTTGTAAGAATTTATGATGAACACAAGAGTAAGGGAAGCCGCTTACAAGATAATCATATTTATTGACTAGAAGTATTATTGTACTAAAAAGGAAACTGAACGATAAGGGTCATTTTCAATATCTGGAACCAATTAAAAATACTATAATACAAAAAAATGGTTTAATCAAGAAAATTAAAACTAAGCCAATTGTAATGGAAATGCTGACTGTGTGTCGTTTAAAATAGGTTTGTCTGATGAAATATACAAGGATTCTAAAATGAGTAATTCAGTGGTGCCGTAAGTCACAAAATTTCTTCTACTTCCTGCACCACTGATTTACGCAGTTGGAATCCTTGTATGTATATTTCATCAGACAAATCTGTTTTAAACGACACACAGCCAGCATTTCCATTACAGTTGGCTGTTTTTTCTTGATGAGACCATTTCCTTGTATTATAGTTTCGTTCCTCATTCGTTCCAGATATTGAAAATGGCCTTTATTGTCGAGACGTTCATTTTTCCTTTTCTGTACGATAATAATTCGAGTCAATAAATATAGTAAACTTGCGAGCGGCTTTCCCTGCTCTTCTGGACTTGCATTGGAGCGCATCGCAGGCTCTCATGTTGAGCAGCGTGAATGATCTCCGGTGTATCGCTCAATGTTCTACTTTAAGGTTTTAATTTTGGACGCATTTGCAGCAATTGTTGTCTCAAATCTTACAGTGCTCACGGAAGAGGAGATTAGGCATGCTGTTTTTCCTGATACTTAACACTTAAAGCCTCATAAAAGTTAGATAGGAACTAAATGTGAAAGTAATGGGAGTCATTTCATGGGTCTAAACATTCCTTTTGCTCAATAAACTTCTTTCGATTTATATGAATTTCGTAGACGCAATATTTCATGAAAAATTATAGACTTGAAAAATTGATTAGTCCATTGAGGGGTTAACTTGGTTATCAAGGAGCTGCAGATAATTGGAAAATCTGGCCTTATGGCTGCTGCAGGTTTGAAAAAATTGAAATTAGAGTCTTTTCAATACCCCATACCATCAACGCCACGCACCATAACGGGTACAATTTTATTGAAAGGATGTATAATAAAGTGTGAAAATTTCCGATCTATTTTATTTTTCAGCGTTTGTTATTATTTATGTTAATAGTTTTCATTCAGTTAATTTTCTGAAAATTATTTTGTGCTTGAAACGTCGCCGTTTAACGTCCTGTTGAGGAGCATCTTATGACGCGTCAGTTTTGCTTACACTATTTTCGTCTCTTGATAATAATGATATTTTTCATTAAATAATCCTATTACAAAGCTCTAAAAATTCACGTATGAAGGATACGTCTATCACTTCTACATAGCAAGAAAACGAAAACATTTAAGAATCGCCTAAAATTTTACCAATATACTCTTATATGCTTGAACTTTCGACTTCCGCATTTTTTCCTTCCTTCTTTCAACTATCAAATGTTATATCGACACCTCGTGTATTTGAAACTCACTACCTATCTTATTTATTTTCATTAATAATGATTTCACCTAAATATTTTCTTTATTTCGAAAGGAGTCTACTTCGTAGCCATAGAACAGACCCATCCTCATAAAACGTGAAAAAATTCTTGGGGATAATATTTTCCTCTCTCATAGATGATGTCGTGGCGCGAGAAGCTGCCGTACCCCCAGAATCTGCTCCGTAACGTTGCGCGAAAAAACTGTCACGCTGAGTGGGTTTTCTTGGTCGACGTCGACATCGTCCCGCCCCCTGGCATGTTCGAGAAACTCGATGCTTTCCTGAAGACTAAAGTCGCTAAGTCCTGTGACAGGTTCGTATCTGATTTGATTAAAAGCATGCCTAGGGGGTGCGTCTCCGCCTACACACTATGATTTTTTAGTAGTATAAGTGTGCTATATCTGTGATAGCTTCTATGAAGTCTTTGTGGAGACTATTACCTACGCATGGATCATTCTCATAATTCTTAATACACGTTTGTTGTTTAGGGGTTGTTTTTAACACTGCAGGTATTTAGTAGAATTAGCCTGGCCTGAAAAAAAGCGCCAGGCCCTCCGTTTTTCAAACTGAGAAGAAGATTCTTGACAAATTCGATGATTAAATTTTCACAAATACAGTTGTATTGTAGAAACTATCATTAAAAGTTACCAAAAAAGCAGCAGATTGTAAGTAATTGCACTAGATACTGTTTTCCTCGCCCCAACGTCAACATTCTTCAGAGAAGTACACGGAATTGTTCATCATTAGTAATGCAAGCTAGTGACAAAATTGCAGATGTGCCTTCGTGATACCGACCTATGAAATTGACGAGAAAGCTCCGCTTCCGAGCAACGCTTCCGACATTCTGCAGCTGGTCCGTACGTCCAAAGCAAGGCCCTTCCACGAGCAGGTCTTCATCCACAATCAATATTCAACTAACTTCTCTCAGTGAGTGTTCCGTCCGTGACAGTTGTCTCGGTGTTGGGTTGAAGTATTTGCATCTACACGTGTTTTCACGATGAGTGTTGAATGTGTACGTCTCTGATTTTATGCAGTATTAGAATATTTTCCTACATTCTTGTGTGAGCCCTTAAAATTCTTCTTTGAGGTGCAGGGGAGGAGAGAGAGATACTTTTAAATGCATATCCATCATCATCACCTATAACAACAAAAATTATCCCTTACTTCTCTTGCATGTTATTACCATTGCTAGTTTAATTTCGTGAACTACGAATAATGCATCATTACTGTTCGATAAAGTACATAGGATTGTTAACTCAATTAAGTCAGTGTTGTATTTTAAAGGGCTCACATTGCAAAGGCATGCAAGTTCAAAACGTGTTTAATTGACTCGGACACGAGTGCGACTCCCATCCCTCGCTCGGTTGAAGGGGGCTGTCACGGTTGCTTCGCTCACATATTTCCCTTGTTCCGTAATAACTTTTCTAAAGGAGAAATAATCAAGATAAATACTGCACATCAAGCCGTGAGTGTTCATAAGTACTTCAGCCATTGATTACGGAGTAAAGAATGATTCTTGAGCGAAAATTTAAATTAGATATGGATTTAAGGTTGGTCAGCGCCACTCCGACTTTAAATATGCCTCTATTTTAAATTTTCGGTCGAGAATCATCACAAGCTGTCAGTGGGAAAAATAACCTTAATTTTTATTAAAAAATCCCTTCTGTTCATTAGAAGCGTAAGTAAACATACATGTTCATACTTGGTTGAGTTAACTAATTAGTAGCTTTATTAGTACCATGATTTCTATATTGGTACAATAATTGTTGAACAACTTCGTTTCTCTTGCAGGTGGCAAAAAAATGTTCAAGAATGGCTTAAGATGGACGGGATTGCCCAAAAACCAACTTTTATCAGCCACAACGTGACGTTCGAATTTTTCTACGAGCCGTTTTATGTTTCCAGGGATTCTTGCCCTGCTCACGACGAGCGTTTCGTCGGCTACGGGTTCACGAGAAACACTCAGGTGAACGAGCTAGCGCCATGAATTGAGCACGCTGCTGCATGCAAGCTTTGAGTGCCCTCCGCGTAGGAGAAGCCCTAAAACTTTTCTATTTGTGCGTAGTCATCATGTCATTTTACCCTTTGGAGTTGAGTTATGCTTAGAAAGTGTCACGACGAAGCACTAGGAATCTTGTAGCTTTCATAGTGATTATAGACCAAGCTCTGCTTGCGACCGTACAGCCGCACGGCACGCCCGTACGCCACTTCTGAATAAGCCACCTGACCTCACGCTACCAATCAGAGGTACTGTAAGACTGGAATTTTATAACCAACTTTAAAGCATTTGGAAACAATTGAGTATATAGACTCAGAAAAAGTACCTACAGCAAGTGGGAGAGTGGTAAGTAAGAATCGAGAACTATTTATTCGCTTGAAATGTGAAGAAATCTCACTAAATAGAAAAAGGTTATATTTATGGTGAAAACTTGGGTGGCAAAAATAAAGATTAGTAACTTTTTTTGGATCAACTCGTATTTTCCTCACAAATTTAAATAAATTTGCGCCCTCAAATTTTTTCAAACAGGCTTGTCATAACACGGAATGTAAGTGAAACTTTTCTTTTTTTAAATGTCCAATGGATGAAAATATTCTTAAGAATAAGCGTCCAGCGTTCCAATTTCGTCTTAAAATTCCCGTGAACCCAAGGGGACTTCTAAACTAAACGCATGTCTCTTCCTAAGCGTTGTCTTGTGTTGTGAAGATTATTTATTTCTCATTTCAAAATATTTTTGAGAAATTCTATAACGTAAACTCGCTGTTCTAGACTATGATGTCTATCATTGAGTCACTCAACACCTTAGAATTTAAGATCATGGCTAAATTATTCATGTCTTCATATTTTGAGAAATGTAGAAAAAGTTATTTAAATACTTATGGACTATTGCCTCACAATAATTATTCAATATTTTTCATCGATAATGAAATTTTAAATTAAAGATTTTTTTTCTGCTTTGACCTTGAGCAAGGAATTGTACGTGGGACTCGTGCAATTCGAAAAAAATATTCCCAATACGTTGGTGCTTCTTTCTATCTTATTAGTGAAATTTTCAGTTAGCATTAGTGAACCATGATGAGAGGCACTCTGTTCCTTTTGCTCAACTTTTGAAAGTTTTACTGGTCTGTTTTGCTTTACAGACCTACGAAATGCTCGTCGCAGGCTGGAAATTTCAAGTTTTGGCTCCCCTGTTCTCCATTCACTGGGGGATGCAGACCAAAAAAGGCCGCCCTAGATGGAGGGAGACTCAGAACAACAACAACAGAAAACTGTTCGATGACTTCAAAAGGGAAATAACAGTAAAGTACAAGAATGATCCATTAGGACTGATGAAGCCAAAGAATAAGCCCTCTATTAAGTCCAAGAAGAAAAAGTCCACGTGAGATAATATTTTCGTGGACTTTACTATACCATTTAACTCCGTGTTTGTTAAAATTTACTCCTATTGATCGATTTCAAAGACTAAATTATTATTAGGTTTATATTGATGTACCCAGAGATGGCAAAAATATAACATGATGCAAGAATGAATCAACTGAGCTGCTCTTTTGTGGTTGTTCTCTACCTTCCTGGCTTCCGTCTACATTAACTTGTAACTTGTAAGAAACTTAGGCGTTATCTTAAGGATCTCCGACTGTGAAACTCGATATTCCGTTCTAACACTCTCGAGAAGATCCGCTCTGTGCTTCCTTCGGCCGCCAGTTGGAACAATAGCTTGTAGAAATATGATTTTATTGTTGAGTTAATAACGGAAAAACATCAGTATAATTTTTATGATAACCGATAAAATCATCGTCAACAGAGACTGTATGGAAACGTAAATATCTCAATACACAGGCCGAAACATTCTTAGCTATCATGAATATCTAAACAAAGCTTATGCCTTACTGGAGCAGATATATTTGATAGCAAGTCACTGTAGTACACTAGCTTAGAATTTTTAATTGTTTGAATTTTTTTTTATTACTCGATAGTGTTGGTAAACGGGCGCCATATAATTGGAGTAAACAAGCACACCACTCGTGTGATGGTAAGCGGTTGGGACTCCAAATGTTACTGTTACTTTCTTAGAACTTTTCGAACTTCCCGTTCCTAAGTACTTGAAATATTTTCTGAGACATTTTAAGGTCAAAAGTCTCCCTGCTTCTCCATTGATAAAAAAATAAAAATTTCGAGATGAAACGATTTCACATCAGCATTATTCAATTAATTCAGTGATGCTTGCAAGTGTTTGTTGAGTGAGATTACTTTGACGTTGCTCTACAAAAGCTGCTGGTGTAGGCAGGCGTATCGGAGTTGCTAGACCACTTGTCTGTGTACCACTGTGTGAAGTTAATAATTTAGGAAAAAGCCCCTTCCGAGAAAACTTTTGAGTACAACCCGTCGTGTTAAACCCCACGAGCAAAAATCATCAGGCAAAACCCACCGGACGAAACACTAGTTGAAAAAAAATGCCTCGTCCTTACGCGGTGTGGGAAAGTTATTTTTTTCTGTTTCGTTTACAGTTTAAAAAAACATACCTGAAACTATAACAAACTTAACTAGAATAACAGACTTAACTGATAACGACCGAAATAACGAAGCAAAACATCGTAAAAAATTTAAGCATTTAATTTAAAATAGAACACGTAGAACTTTGAACTCCTCATCGTGTAATGAAAACCAATTTACTAGAAACTGGTGCTGTGGATTATAACGTTTTAAAAAGATTTTCCGTTCAATTCCACGTAATAAAAATAATTTTTTCAGAATGCAAATAAATTTGGGATGTAAAAAATATTTTTCCATTTTCTGAAAGGAAACCATTTTCCAGAGTTTATATGACCAAATTGTAGCTTTACGGAATTTTAACCTTTGTGAAAATTATAACAAAGGGATTTTATCGGCGGGTGGGCAAAAGGGAAGTTTTTGTGATGTTTTTATTTGCTACCTTGGAGGTTTTGGCTAGCACAGAAATTATCGATTGGAAATAGATTGCCTAGGTAATTTAGAATCCACCATTGTTGAGTGCCTGATCACTGTAGGCTGTAGAAGTGACCCTAGGTTCTATTTAAGCCTGCATATATATATAATCCCTCTATTTAGTCCAACAACTAGAGGTAGAGACAGAATAATTTTCCGTGAACTAATTTATTAAAACTTCTATTTCTAATACTCTCATCTGTAAAGTACATCTGGATGGCTCACATGTTTATGCTAATTTCTATCGATTATTTCGAACTAAAACAGTGCTTGGAGCTGAATTCTAGGGTAAGGATGTAACAGAACGTTTATTTCCGAAATACAATTGCTTCCACAGAAGCGTAATTTCAAGATTCGAGAACTACAGTGTATCATGTTTTTGAGTTTTGAGTCATGGGAGAGTTAGGCCTAGCAATCAAGTTGAACGTACGTAATTAAATTGAGAAGAATTTAGTTCGAAGAACTATTTATGAACGCACAATGAACTTGATTGCCTTCAGTTTATTTCTGAATTAAAACCTGGTTTCTGATTGCGCCAGTACGTGAACAGTTTTTAATGAGGAATATGGGTCAGCACAAGACGTTGAAACACATTCTGATAAATACTTGACTTGAGCGTAGGTTAGCAATAGCTCTCTCAGGCCCCTTTATACGTGCGGCGATCTGTTTGCGTAGATTTATGGTACTATACTTAAGTTTGAATTTCCTTGCAAATATTCACCATCCTGGAGAAGCATGCTGATTTATTACATATTTTTCTAATAGAAAGTTTTTCGAAATGTAAATCGTAGAGACCTTCAATAAGATGTTCCTCAACCCTAAGCGAAATGACCTTTCGCTCAGGGAATCAATCGCTTAGGTCAAGCTGTAGCAAGCTGCATTTAAAAGTTCAAAAATGTTTAAAGGAAATTTCTTTATGTATATAAATGGCAGTGCAACATACTTGTTATGTTCAATCGTACGCTGACACTAAATGGTTAAATTGTACCAAACTATATTTTAAAGTAGGATATCTAGGGGAGAAATTACATCGGAATAACTTGATATTCAGTTCAATTCTGAAAGTCTGTTCGTTAAGGCTAACATTTTTATTGAGCAGCACGCCTATTCAAAATTTGTCTCCGAAAACTGGAGCCCGAAAGGGCTTACGGTCACCCCTCGTTGCGTCAAAACGCATTTATTTAAAAGGAACGCCTGCACCAAGCTTGTTTTATTGAACAGCATTTGTACTTTAGTATTGTGCGCTACGCAATCGTTGAAGAAATCGGTTTCTACCTCGCGTACATTGATTTTTCCATAGCGGCGGGAGGACGCTAACTCCTCCGTCGTAGCCGCCCTGAACTAAGTTCGCGTCCTAACGTCTGGTGCTGCTTCATGGTACCGAGTGCAGAATTGACACCGAGACTCAACACCAGCCTGCGGATTGGGGTGATGGGACTGAAACCCTGTACCTCGATACAAGGCAACCTCACATAAAAGGCCCCTCCAAAAAAAACTAGAAAAAAATTAGCCGGAAATGTCATTTCTCGTACGTTGATCGAATAACGTACACGCAATCTGAATTTAGGCGTGTTATGAAAAAAAAGATATCTGAATAGTTTGATAATCGTTTGTTTTGATTTCTTTATTTTTATGACTCAGCAAAATTAAAATTTTGTATATTTATGCTACGCTTAATATACTGTGAATGAACAATTTTCAATGAAGTCCTTTATTCTCTTTAATACGTTTATGACTTAATGACATACGTTACTTTACATTTTACAATACCATCTAAATTATATCAATGCTTCAAACAAAGCGAATAAATACACGAGAAGCAATTGATGGTGAAAGACACTTTGTTAGAGAACGAGATTGTGTTACATAGGATTTTCGATTATGATCAAATCAATATTCCATTTCAAAATAATGCATCATTAATCAAATTCCAATGATATTCGTGAAATCTGAAATGAACTGTCCAACAGTGTTCATGTTTTCACCAACTTAAAAATACGATCGAGAAAATTAATTGAATTTTCATGCGAGGTCTACCAGCATGTCACTCAACTAAAATAATATGAATAAGCTGGCGGTTTAGAGTCGTCGAACAAATGCTATACATCGAAACTTTGGAATCTGCCGTCGTCTGTACACGAAATGTTTTACCGATTAAATGGGCAGGTATGCAGTTCGTTTCAGTGTTAATATTTGTTCTCACGCCACCTCGTTTGTTCATTATCCATGAACACACACCTGTCGTGCAGGTCATTGATCGAACACTATCCATTCGCAGCGCAAAAGGGCCGTTAATATCGGATCAAGCCTCGCGTGAATACGCTCACGGTTGAGTACTTTTTCAACTTTCGTTGTACGTCCGCTTAAGCCTAAAAGAACAGCTGGGAAATTCAAAAGTTACTTGCGCTCTATAGGTTTTTATTTTTCCCAGTAGGACAGGGAAGTCTACGTTAGTAGTTTCGTAAAATTAAGAGGGGTGAGTCATTGTCATTCTGTATTTTAGATTCGAAGACTTTTGTTTCACCTTAGGTGACATAAACACCATTTCTGCTGACGTTAACTTCCATAGTTCTGCATTGAAAATTTGTGTAAAGTTCACTCCTGATGAACTCCGTCAATTGCGCTCCAGAACTTGCTTTCAGCGTAACTTATGTTTCCGGATATTTTTTTCACGTTTTACTGCGTTTTGTGTGTTTCACTTGCTGTGTGCTTGAGCAACTCGTTTGATAATTTTTGCTGTTAGGATTATTGAAAATTATATTGTCGTTGCACGTTTAGAATTGTATCGACAATATATTTTGAAGTGCCCAACAATGACATTTTACTTCAATTTCATGAAAGCAGCTGCATCCTTGTACCGTGTTTGCAATTACTCTATTTTAGACTGACCATTCCGACAAAACTGCCTGTTTCTATTAGAAAAAAATTTACGTAGGCTTAGCTTTACATTTTTTATATTCCCTTTATATTTCATATGTTGAGGAGCTCGCACTGCGATTTTCATGTACAGATGCGTTTTGCTTCTAGCATTTTGGCCTACTTTTTACTGTGTGCACGCAGAGAAGATATCGCAGTAGGTCATTACCAAAGAAATAATAACGACTGCAGAGTACGAATTCGTACTACAATAAAAAGACCGTAGCTTGGACTCTGAAATATGGAATTTATTAAACTGACGTAATGTGTAAAAATTGCTCGTTATCGTGATGTTCCCGTCATAGAACGTGATTTATTCTTAGTGTAGAATGTCAACGAGGTATAAATCGTGTGCATTCATTCTCAACACAGTTAACTTTTCAACTTGAAATTATAAGCGTCTGACGCCTCATACTCTCTCTTGGTGCGTTGAAACGCGCTTGCTCGCAACCTTGTTAAGCGAATTTCTTCCAGATCTTTTTATGATTACTTACGTAAACCGTAAATGTTTCATGTTGAATAAATTGTACTTATGCGGCTCTTGAAATACTGATCTTGAAACTTGACGAGAATTTTTGTATCATAGTATACAAACTTCATGTATACAATTTTTTCTATTTTCCGCTCGCTCAAATCAGAAAGCTACTTCCCCTTCTTCATTGTAAAAATAATGCAGCCAATATAAAGATTTCTATGGTATACTAGCTACTTATTTTTCTCCCCGCACAGCTCATGGGTTAACTCGATTGTGTGTTCGCATTATGAAATTGATGGGCAACAAAAGTTTTAGATCACCAAATATTTTCCCCAATTGCCAGACGTACTAAGTAATACCGTAAAGATTAGCTATATTTGCACCAGAAATGACTGTTGTTTTTAATGACAAATAAGATAGTACGTCAGTGATTAATGATTGGCATAATGATCTCTTCCCACATACTTACGCATTCAAAGGGGCTTGAACTATTCCTACGCCAATCTATTTTTTCACACAAATGAAATTCCAACATTGGTTGATGAAGACCCTTAATAATTACCTCTTGTGAACGTGAATATATGAATCTCTATGAATTAAACACCTTTAGGATAAGAAGAATATCATTTACCTCATGTTTCTCTTAATGCTCGATATTGTCGATTTGTAACTTCAAATGGTCGAGTACATCATTCCGGTTTTGTGTTAAATGCATTTCCTCCGCGGTGATAAAAATTTCATAATTTCTCTCGCGTATATATTGTTTTCGCCGCCCTTGCGGAGATCTCCTACTTCAAAGACGCTCATTTTGCCCCAGTCAAAAAACGGCGTTGTGGTCGCCGTACCCTTAGCGTCTTTCATAGCAGTTTACTATTTACGGCTTTTATTCACTGTGTACTATTTTATAGCCTTGGAAACGTTCATTTTAGTTCATTGCTGTTGCTGATATTTATCGATATTCAATTTCGAATATCTATTATTTTCTTTTTCTACCGAAAAAAAATTGTCCCAACAGATGTATGAAGTGGGCAATGAGTCTTCGCATTGTTCTTTCCATAAAACTTTCTGTATGGAATTATGAAGAAAGATCATAATAGAAATTGACGAAAATTGGAAAGAAATATCCATTTTACTGCACTGAAATAAGTTTTTTAAGATGCAAAATCACATTGGTTTCCAGGGCCAAGCATTTCAATGCTTTAGTATGCAAACAAATGAGCGAACGTTAAGTTTGGTATCAGTGAAGTTCAGAATTCGTCACTATTTATTAGCATAGACCATCACCTTATTAACGTCTTCGACTGAAGTGAAAACTGTACCAGAACTCAAATCCCGACGCTGGTTTCTCTATGCAAATGCTCCGCGTCTTTTCTGGGCAGAGTTTGAAGGGTCGAACCAACGGAGTGATCTGCAATGCGTACGAAAAAAGAAATTATAAGAACGATAAAGATTATTGTCAGGAGTGCGCAATCAAAGCTAAAACTAATACCCGATTGTTAATTGACATACGGTATGAAAAATAATTTATAAATTCGATCAAAAATGTCATTTTTAAAAGTAGGAGTACAACCACCATACCTGCTCGTACAGTGAACTGCGATATCTCAACGCGAATAAAAACTGAAAAATGAAGTACAATAAAATTCGTTACCTCCGTACGAAAATTTTGATCTAAGCAAAATCTCCAAAGATCAATTCAAATTCCCAACATCGCATGCCGTGAGAGGATTGCGTGGAATAATAGTAGTGGAAGTAGTAGTAGCAGTACAATTTTTCAGTTCCCAAGAAATTATTTTATTCAGAACGATAGACATGCAACAAAACATTAGACAGATGAACAGAAGTAGTAGTAATAGAAGTAGTAGTAAACCATTTGGTAGTAACAACTTTTGCCTCAGTATCTTCTATGCTATGCCAAAACAAATCATTAATACTTCACCGCAAGGCTCAGGAGTTGCAGGTTCTAAAGTTTCCACTTAGCGGATGATCGTTAGAGAAACTGGAAAAAAATTATTTCTATCTTCCTCGCTCTAACACACCTATTATCTTTGGGTTTGCAGTGAGCTCAGGTGTTGAAGAAGGATAGGATCGGAGTGTGCCAATTTCGCTAAGTTTGTATGTGACCGATTTCGGAATAAACAATTTTTCTTCTTTCTTTTCTTTTTTTCTGGAAAAGAAATTTAGAGAGTAACCGACCCCTGGGGTTACAGCTGGCTGCCCATTTACGGCCGATCGCTATGATGAAACCCCACCACGCAGCAACATGGTGCGATCGGCCGCATTCTGACTACATTCGTAGTACATTATTTGTTAGAATAGGGGCCGCCCAGGATCTATCTATTTTCAATTATCCTTAATACATTAGTAGTACACCAAACCACTGGCTTATAACAGTAAGCTTGGTTCATCACCTCTTTTTGAAAATATCACATAGTGTGAGAAATATTATAAACATCAACACTATATAATAAAACGCTAGGCATCTCCTTAAAAATAAAAATAAATAAGAAATTTATATATCAAGTTTTCTTCTGAAATGAATATTTATAAGTCACCGAGCTTTCGAACAACTTCGCATTGTTCTCCATTGAGGGCAGAAGAACGACGCGACGTTGTTCGAAGGCGCGGCGACTAATTCATCTCAGAAGAAAACTTGAAATTTAAATTTTCTAACTATGGAACCTGAGAGCTTTTTCACTTTTGCTCTTATATATAAAAAATAAATTATCTAATATATTTTTTGAGCGTAGCTTCTCTCATATTACAATGGGAATCTCATTGAACGCATTAAATTTGTGGAGAATTTTATTCACTTAGTTGTATTTTAATAATAATAATAATCATAGCCCAGTGTTGCTTGTTTGGTTGGTGGATTGGTTCTTCCGTCCGTTTTTGTATCACGCGCTTCAGGATATAGATAGAAGAAAATTCCCAGGACCGTATTCCTAAACTAACAGCGAGACTGTAAGACAGTCTGTATCAGTCACACTGAAAATAACATATCATGTCAGAGTCTTCGTAAATAAGAGGCATCTTAAGAATTTAAAGTCATTTGTCCCCCCATTTTTGGCCGAGCACGTCAACTAGTTTTGGTATTAAACGAATGGGGAGGGTCTCACGAAGAATCCTCATCATTGTCACACTAGTATCCGTGCCTCGAAGGTGTGGGTAACCATCTCTTCTAAGGCCTGAAATATTTGTGCATTCTGCAATAATATGTTCTACCCTGAGAGGTACTATAACCATTACATTAGTGCTGGAGATGTATTGTATTCTGAGTGGTACACTAACCGTTACAGTAGTGCGGGAGATGTGTTGTATTCTGAGTGGTACAATAGGCATTACAGTAAGGCTGGAGCTGTGTTGTACTCTGAGTGGTACAATAGTCACGGCAGTAAGGCTGGAGCTGACTTTCGATCGTATAGCCATGAGCCTAACGGCAATTACCGATGCGCAGCTGGTACATCAACAGTGCGTAGCCACTCGCCGGCTACGACACCTGGAAGCGGCACGCTCCAGGATAGAGGGTTAAACTGTTTTCAGTTTATTATTTACATCTGTATTCCATCGATATTGCCATACTCTCCGCATAGCATATTTATAAGTGGGTAGCAGTCCCTAAAATATACCTCACGTTCTTTGGTTCGCCATATGAGATGTAAGGGTGCTTGACTCCAGAATCTAGTCTCTCGATACTAACAACTCTCATATGTCTAGGGACCAAGCATATTGGGATCTATTTGGAGCTTCGAGCTAATTGCACTACGTCTAAGGTGATTTCGCTATTAGATAGACCCAACATTTCTGTACCCGTTTGGAGTTTTGAGCTAATTGCGAGAGTCTCACGGTGATTACGCTGATTAATTATTGGGTGGTTGCTATGACTCACTTGAATTGCTTCTCTTAGACTTTTGGAATCAGTAATTACAGTGAAACTGTTGTACGAAACTTACGCTATCATATCCAGTGCCTCGACCAAGGCGTACAATTCCGCCGAGAAAACAGATGTCTCCGGGAGCCACTCGCTCTCCAGAAACTGCAGCACGGCCAACTGCGATGTAAGTCTTCGAACTATTCGTATACATCATGCAGCTGTCAGCGTGCTGCTCCAAGACACGGCTCAGGAAAAACCGCTTCAGGGTTGAGGTTGGGAGCAATCTTCCTTTGGGAGCCTGTACCCTGGGCCAAAGGTATAAATTGGTATCCCCCCGTTGGATTGTTGGTAAATTGTGCAGGTAATACTTTGAAGGAGGGGAGCTGCACGATATCAAATAAGGCCTCTTAATTAGTACTAGTCTTCATAATAATGCGTAAATTACGAGGGAAGACTTATTCACCTGGTTGAGCGTACACGCTAAGCCAAGTCAGAGAAAGAAATCTCTAAGTTGGTTGAGGCGAACCAGGCACTGCAGTGACAGCTGACGACGTCGTAGTTGAAGTGGTGGTTCTCCGCTCTCACCGCCCAGGTGGATCACTGGGGCCGAAAAGTCGAGCCCGGTGTCTCTCCTAGCTGCACCCCCACAGCTGGGCGACGCTCTCTCTCTACGCTGTGCACAAGCCCTACAACCCCAGAAAGCGGGGCTGTTGGTTCCCGCGCAAGCTTGCTCTCCTTGTGAGGAGGAATTCGGCTTGAAAGTGCCTCGTGTTCCTGCTGGGTGGCTCAACGATTTTCGCAAATTTCGGTAAGACGCTGTCCTGGGGTTGCGAAGTGTCACTCCGCAAGAGTTTGCGAGAAGTAATGTTTCCAGGTATTGCCTTCAAAGGTTCGTTTGGTGAGTTCAACTGTGCTGCGGCTGCGTGCGTCCTTTGGGTTAGGCTGCTGCTCCTATTTCCTAGGTGATGTGATTGCTTTCAGGCCGTAGATCCCGCAGGACCAGTCGTTCCACTTGCTACCGTCTTGCGGTGTCGGCACTTCCGCGATGTTTGCCAGGAGCCATGTGTTCAGCAGGCCTTTCCTGAGATGCTTTCACCTAATCCGCATATGTGGCTTGGGGTTTCATAAATCGGCGGCTAACAGCACGCTTCGCCTCCCTGTAGCTGATCTTTGGTTAGTATGCATCGCTACGATTCCTTTTCTAACTTGTAATCAAAACAAACCTGAGAGCTGGCAGGATATTGCTCATCGCAGTTAGCACATCTCGGAGGTAAAGTACATGGCGACTCGTTCTGCTCCTCGGCGCAGTCAGCACACACGTCAGGCCGAACAGAGCAAGTCTTTGCTCAGTGCCTCACGTGCTGGTACTTGAAGCAGCGGCGGCGCTCCGGTATGTATTGCCTCACTGAGCACCTCGTCCACCCTATTTCCACACACTGTGACCAGTGGCAACGGTCAAAGGTAAAGATATACATCGGAGAGGGCACTAAGGCACCATGCTTCATTCTTTTAATCTGGTACGTTGTCTTCGCATCAAACTGCTTTAATTCCTCAAGAAGTTGGTCATCACTTTATTTAGGGGGATTGGCATACCACATAGTGCCCTTGCACACGTTGAGAGATTATTATTATTATTTAATCTAAAGCTCCCTAGCCACATGGAATGCGATCTTACGAGAGCGAAAATAAAGACCATATAGGATGGACTTTAGAAAGTTGTAGTAGTAGTGAAAGCAGCGGTTCAGAAACTCAGTC
>VOMN01035212.1:0-27111 GCA_014899125.1 Orchestia grillus
TACTATCTCATACTATTCTTGTAACTTTAAAATACTTCTCTTGTAACTTTAAAATACTTCTCTTGTTTCATACGAGTATATATACGTTGAACGTCGACCTATGTGGATATATACTCATACATGTGTACGTATGTAGTCTCTTACCCAAATTGCTAAATTCATATTATGTTTTAACCCTAATATTTAATTTTAATTAACTCGTTCAATATTTTAACTTGCATACCTAAGTGTAATCTAAAGCCTTTTTTATTATATATCATTGATGTGCTATAAATTTAATCCCTTCATTTCTATATAGGTTGCTCTAAAAGCTTTGTAGCTTATTCGGGCCTACATGGGGTATATATCCTGATCCCGGTTCTTCGTCATTCCTTATTTGATTATAAACCTGTATCGATGTAAATTACTTGTGGTAAATAAATGTTTCCAAATGTTTCCAAATGATTTACATAATTACGATAATATAATTAGAACAACCAGACCATGTATGGCTCTTTGAAAAGTATCATACATGAATTTTATATAATATTAGCTGTAACCCGACACGCGTTGTTGTGCTTCAGTCTGGAAAGGAAACACGAACGTAAAGAAAGAAAGACGCGCTGATATGAACAGATGCGGTGTTTTTAAAAAAGCGATATTTTCAAAACCATTGATAAAAATACTTTCAAAAGTACAAATATAAAAACACGTGCGTACTCAAATGTAATGTAGTTTTAAAAATTTCAAATTAATAATCTGTGAAGAACTTCTGGAGATTTAAGATTTTGAACTAATGAACATTTGCATTTTTGTTTCTATAGATTGAGATGTTAGAATTCAGATGTAATAAATTTTACGTTTTTAATATCAGTCTATATAACACTTATTGCGAGTCAATTTATAATAATTATTATATCAAATGATATTTCATTGAAACAAGAATTTAGAGCATAAAGGGAGAATAATGGAAATATTTTAGGTCCCTTCATACTTGTTTTGGATGAAGAAACTGATTTACCGCTGACTCCTCATCCCGAGCGAGTATTTTCGTCCTTCACTTACGGAAGCGTTGTACTTAATCCCACCTATGAGCCCAAGCCGAAACTAAAATCACTCTACAGTATCACGTTCCGACAGCACATGCTGGTGTCGGCTATTTTTCGGGAATTTCTGATGAATAAGTTGAGGTAAGGAGATATAGCCCGCCCCAATCTCGTATATTGTGTTGCTTTTTATGACACAAACTTCATACTTGACCAGCGCAATGACATTCAGTGTAGGACCACTGCATTTGAATTGTTTTATTTTATTCTCGACAAAAGGTAAATCCAGCGAACTACGACTCAAATCTTTTGTGTCACTGGCCGCGGCGGCGTTTGTTCGGAGCGACATCAGCAGCATGTTCGACCTGCAGAATTCTCTTCATTGCGATGCCGCAGGAGATAAAACAAGGAAATCAGTATGCATGAAGCTGCGCCTGCCACCACATCAAAAGGGATTTTTCGCAAGGCGCAATAAAAAATAAGATTAGAGGTCCTTCTTTTTTACTTCTGGCACGTCGAGATATGTGTAACACTGTACCTGTATATAGGAGTACATTTATTACTAGGATATTTTTCCATTCTGTTGTGCATTCACATCAGGTTATCAAAAAGAGTTAATTCAATAGGTCATCTTCGCATGAATAAACACTTACCTGTTAACAGGCGTTGCATTTCTAAATCATGCCTCATTTCTAAAAACGATTTCGCCATTAATAGTAAATGGATTGTGGCAAACTGCGGTATACGTTCAGCAGTGTTCTCGTTGTGATTTCAATTAACGCGGTTGATTTCTATACTTCTGCGGTTTGTACTGTGCGGTTTGTGCTTCTGCGGTTTGTAATCATTAAATGATGTTCTTACCATTGGTAGTTCTAGTTACCAGGTATTACATGGACCGTTTCATGATGTTATGCATTTCTCGAAAGTGGTTTTCCAACCAGGGATTTGTTTCATTTACAGCTCAATAAGAGCTTGGTAACTAGTACTTGGAAACATACCCATTTTTACTATAAAGTGAAATTAGTATTCAGCCTTCCCATCCGTTATTAATGACGATTGAGACTACTACGTTACCTTACGTTCAGTATGGATTGCATTGTATTCGGTTATGCATACAACTATTTTCTACGTCAGAATTCTTTGAACAGACTTTAACACAGGGTTCATTTTAGTGAAATAAACACATTTTACTACCTCAGGGGAGCACTGTTAGGTTATCTCAGGTGTAAATAGCCCTTCGGGATTTCTATCTTTCGTGCCCACTTTTCAATCTTCACACCTTCTTCGCTATCTCTTCTTTGTCTTATTTTCCTTTTTCTTCTTAACTTGCTGTTTTTATGCAAAGGGAATTTGGCGTGGGAATACAACTGTCCATAGATTTCACGTTCTTTGCAGGTCACACAGGTGTTCAAAATTCCGTACCTCTGCTGTGATGCCTGCGTGGCGTGGAAGAGTCGGTGCGATAATTACTGGAATTCCTGGCGTCTTCGCACGAGTTCGGCAATCATTGCGATGACGCTTCCACGCATGCATCACAGCAGACGGACGGAATTTCGAACGCCTGCTGTGAATACCTAACCTTCCTTCAAACTGTGCATTGTTCGTTTGTTATAATAAACTTGTTCTGACTCTGATTTATTTTCCTAACGACATGCTCTAACTTTCAAGTCTGTGTAATTTCTCAACTTGACATTTTCGGACGCGCCTCCGTAGAGTAAAATGTGTTTATTTCACCGAAACGAAATTTGTGTTAACGTTTGTTCAAAAAATTCTGAAATACCCTTTAGATGCTGCGTTGTATTCAATGGGTAGCTTAAAATTACGCGGAATAAACTATTTTCGTTTTTAAAGAACAGAAAAGAAATTGGATTCGAGGGTTATTTTGTAATGGTAAATAAGTTAGTAAGAATGCAAATGTATTACATGCTTCCAGTAGCTGTTGGTAATTAATGGTGAAGTTTTTAGAGACATAATGCTTTTTGCTATAATTTTTTCTATTTCTAAGCAATAGACATGCCGTGAGACTATATTTTCAGATGTTAGAATTCGTTTAATTTTTATTGATTTCGTAAGAATTTGACGTTTTGTAACGTTTTATTTCAACATTTAACTCAAGCGTGATTCGTTACGTCTTGAAACATTACTTTAGAAAATTTTTCACCCTCGAGAGCAGCGTACATGGGTCCGGTCGCTTCACTATTTTTAATAGATTTGCCGCTATCAACCTTCACTTCGCTTGCCTGTTTCAGTCTAATTGTCAATCAAGCTTCCTATCTTCGGGTGTTTCGTAGCTGCTGTCCCTTCGTTGATTGATTTTCGGAACGCTCTGAAGCTGCCCAGGTGCTGGAGCTTAGGCTAAATAATTGATGGAAGTGTTGCGCTAATTCCTGGCAGCTCTTGCTGAGTGGTCCCTGCGTGGGAAGGCTGACAGCGGCTGATCGTCTTGTGCACTTCATTTGTTTATCTATCAGCTCAAAATGCACGTGAGAAACTGTGAATAGTTACTTCGCTGTTCTTTAATTCTTCTGTCTTCGTCTCGAAATTTTATATTTCGTGGCAAAAAACTAGTACTAAGTACTAAAAGTGTAATTTCCGACCATGTGGTGTCGAATCATGAATAAATAATATATCTGTTGACTCAAGTCGAATTCCAAATCGTTGGTTGAAAATCATTCACTGATGTACTGCTTGTCAGGTGCGCCGAGGATCAGTTGTAGTCTTTCGTATTGGTTGAAAGACTCCCAGCATACGACCATCAGATTTTTTATAAAGAGGAAAACTTTTTTACAGAGTGCAAAAAATGCATGAAGAAGTAGCGCAAATTAGCGATCATCTTAAGTTTACGACATCGATGCACCGCCTGGAAGGGCGCTTGAACGACACATTCAAAACGTACTGGCATACATGTACGGTGTGGTTATAAGATAGTGCAGCACTGGGGCACGTCGTCTGTGGTATGGTACGAGTTGATCAAGAAAATTGTGTAATGGACTGCACAGCTCAAGTTCCAATCTCTTGCAATTTGCAATGTCAGAATATTTCTTTGTTAATAATTTGGTCATTATTTTGTAAAGTGATACACGAAATTTTCGTCATTAGCCCCTTATATTTTGGAGCATCTACGATCAAGAATTTTTAGTGACAGCAAATGAAATTGGTTTTCATTGGCTACTTGAAATTGTAAGTACTGTAAGTACAAAATTCCACACCTACGAGAAAGTGGCGAACTAAACACTTTTGCCTGTGTGAAACTTTGCGAAAAGAACTGTTATTGAGATATTGGTGGTTTAATGTTTGAAAAATGAAAATTTCAAAACGAAATTGCCCACAAATAATTTATTTACACATTCACTTAACAGAGATAGTTCAAAGTTTCCACCACCCGTATCGATGCGGTTCGATTTTCGGAGACACATGTACAGCCATGTTTATTCAACACCTGTGGAATGGGAGGAAGATCTCGGGGCAAGAATTGCAGTGGCCTCTGGCGATATCTCTGAAATGCCAGGCCTTTCACACAATATTCGGCAGTTCTTATGAAGTCGAAGTTATCACAAGTGTATCGATGTGGAGGGTGGAAACTTTGAACTATCTCTGTAAAGTAAATGTATGAATAAATGGTTTAGTGGCAATTTTGTTTCCAAATTTCCTTCTTTAAAACATTAAACAGTTAATCTTAATAAACAAATTTGTTTTTGCAAAGCTTCTTAGAGGCAAAAGTACTTAGTTGGCATCTTTTTGGTGAGGGTGGCATTTTGTATTTTCTTTTTCCTAACACCCTGTATAGATGATCCAAATTTGGATTCTAAAGTATATGAGACTTCTTGACCATTTTCAGCAATTCAAACATGATTCAAATGAAGATCATACTACGTACCAAATGATTTCACCGGTAACTTAACACTTTTACAGCCGTTAACAGGGATTGAAATTCCCTTATATAACCGAGCGTGGGCTTAGAGAAACTGAGCCGTGCTGTCGCCAGCAGACCTGCCAGTTGAGCTCGAGTGTTGAGCGGCGTCCGAGCCACGCTGTGTGCCCTGTTGTGGTCACAGCACCTCGAATTCACCAGGTTTGTTATTGACGGTCAATGTCAACGTAGTTGTCCCTCCAACTCTATGTGAGCTCTGCAACTTCCGTTCAAGTCCAATAAGCGATATTGCTTTGTTACAGTCCAAACTTGCTGTACTGTCTCGTGGCTCTGTATACGAATGTTGGGCTCGCGGAGCTGTCTGGCATGCAATTGTCGTTCTACGTTGTCACGGGGGATGTTAAGCGGAATTCCTGACCTCATTCTGTTAATTGACTTTATTAGGACTTATTTTTTTACCAATGGCATTGCCTACATTACGATTCACTCTTTATCTTACCAGGACCGTCAGAAGAGAGGATTGGAAAACAATCGCTCCTGAAAATACTTCACGTCCGTACACTGATCTGAATTTAGGTGAACTTTTAGACATAGTACTTGGCAGAGCGCAGCTCCCTCCGTTAATTACATCTGAAGTTGCTCCCCTAGCGCCCCGGCAGCAACGTAGGACGGCTGGAGGTTCCCTAAATTGGGTAGCGAGTTGCTTTGCTATCCAATTACATGGCTTTATTTGAACGGTGTTACGTTACGAGGCCTGTATGTTGGTGGCGAGTAGACGCTCTACTTTAATGTTCGCTTACATTACCTTCAAATTTTGCCTCCGAAGTTTCAGTCTCGTTCCGTTGAAGACTTGATATTACCGTCATCGTTGAATGTATGTATATTTATGTGTTAAGCATGTGCTGTGTATCATATCTAAATCATAATCAGATTTTATAATTGCAAGTTCAAATTTTTCAGGGCGCCTAATTTTTATCGAATAAATTTCTTCTAAAATTGAAGCTGCGAGCTACGTATTTGTTTTTATTTTTTCTTAATAGCTTGTAGCTGCTCGATTTGAAAGTTGAAAATTACTGCATGTATAAGTTTGTATGGAGCATTAAATACTTCGCGTTTGCATTATCATTTCTCTTAAAAGTTTGATCATCGGTGAACCCACAACCTTCTTGTCATTTATTAAGTAATAATTCCAGTGGTGTGTAAAATATCAAAGGGGCAATAATTGTGAATAAGTAGATCGCTGATGATTTCTATTTGAGGCATCGGAACATTGCAGTGCGGCGGATTTGATACAGATTCTTAACTGCGGTCTGCGATTAAGGAGTTTCAGTGTGTACGAGAAACTCTAACGTCGGAACCTGACGGACCTAACACGTGTCGGAGATTATTTCATTTTTAAAATTTATAAATGTTTTCGTCGTTACTTTCCAATTTGCTCATTTAACCTGAGGTACTCGTTAAAAGGTTGGGTTCCTTTTAGACCACGGATTGCTTCCATCGTTTGCGGCCCCACAACTTGATGTTTTGAACGGAGGGTAGTAATTTGAGAATCGTATGATCCCAAAGCCGAGACACGAAGCTTTTGTTCCAGTTGCCTGTACACAGCTAAGATTTACTGTAACACTCCGCTTGTGTTGGGGAGAGGTTATGGGCTGGCAAATCTGCACATGGAGACACCTAGTCAGGATGTTAGGGAATTCGCTTGTTTTCATTTGCTTCCCTGACCATACTGACTAAATTTACATAACGGTTCCCCGTACCTGGTTCTGACGAACATTTTTATATGAACTGTTATCTACTGTGTGGGACAATAAAGGTAGCTGATATTTTTCGTTTGTGTTATGGCTAGTGCTTCAGTTCAAGTTTATTCGCAAAATGTTAGCCTCGCGTAGAAAGAATCGGAAGGATTACTCAATAGTACGCTGAAGTTCATTAGCTACGTTACATCGTTTTGCTCTCCTAGGTGAAGCAACCCTTTGGCGTTCTGCTAACTTACAAAGAACTGATGATGAATTTAAAAGTAAAATAAAACTGTAATATTTCTACGCATCTAACCTCATTGTTTCATTGTAAAATGTGAATACTTCAACGGTTTTATATATATTTTGTATACGTAGCACCTATTGTAAGTCTGTACATTGTGATTTTTTCTTATATTCTCGTCCTGCTCGGTAACGCTGACGTTATTTCACCATCGTGCATTGTGATCTTGTCACATTCAGAATTCTTTTGTCCTCCCTTGTCTTGGAAGACTTCAGGTGCCCGCTACAGCGTCCCAACCCAAAGAGTTGACATTTTAAGGGAGAAACTCGAAGTGTGTTCATTTTTCGGCCTGAGCTTGAATAGGATAAAAAAATTATATTTTAAAGGAACTTCCTCTCTTCTCATTAAAGAGCCATTGGGTGTTTATCGAGCGTAAACTTTTAATCAAAATTTTCGGTATAGGCGAGTTAATTTTTAGTCTACGGTTTTTGCAATGGACATTTCATTTACTTTCCTTTGTTATGTAGGTTTTTTTTTGCGATAGTTGGATTCCTACTTCAATATTCATCATTTTATTTTGGCTTCGCTGCGCGATATTCAATTGGGTTCAATTTTAGGAGTTTTTGATTCATTTGGGCTTCATGTTTTAGTGTTTGTAAGAATTTCTAGTTTTTATATGTGTTGATATTGATATCTACGACGATTGTGCCGCTTGTTTGTCAACACAAAGGTTTGTGCAGTTTTTTATTCAATTTTATTTTTATTACTGATGACATTTCCTGAACTTTTATGCCACGTTTTTATTTATTTTTTGTGTTACATTTTGGTGCGTCTGCGTTTGGAACCTGCTGTAGTGATGGTGCTCTTGGAAGTTCTTCGACTGAGAGGAAGTTTTTGTTATGTATTTTAAATTTATTTGCTATTTTGTCTTCCACGTCTTTTCCATGATGAAGTGAGAATCATTGCAGCAAAAACTTTTCCTTGCAGTGTACCAAGTGTTCTTAATTGTTTTCACTTGCACTCTGTATTTCAACTGGAAGCATCAAGGATTCTTTACTGCTCTGCGGCAGCATTTAGGGGACGTTTGGTTCCTCTTTATGAGGGAAATTAATTGGTATGCTGTTTCATTTGCTCGAATTGAGTGAACTATGTTTTTGTTTTGTTTTTCTCGAACAAAAAATGATTCTTCTCATTTCATTCGTTACCATTCGTTGTGTAATGCGTTCAGTGTTGCCGTGAACTCCATCACCGGTATGCTACTTTTATACATTGTAGCTTTATATTATACTTATGTTATATTTTATTTATAACCGCAAAATTGCGCAACTCAAATAAATATTAAGGTTATCAAAATTGCACTGCTTTATCGTATCGGTTGATTGTCATTTGCTGTGACCTAACCTGAAACTCGTAGATTCACTCCAACAAGAAGTTTGCTCCTAGTCATTCACAGATTCAAAAAATGTTTCCGGGGAGATGTGATACTATTGATTATGCCTAAAATAGTGAATTTACTAATAAGGGGCCAGGATTTTATTCTGCGAGAAAGGACAAGGCGCGTGGTAGACGTACTGGAGGTAAGCAAACGTTTTGAACTCGAGCTCTGTAGCGCAAGTGATAGCGTGCTTGCCTCCTAGTGCTATAGTCAAGAGGTCCCTGGTTTGATACCGCCGAGCGGTGTTCTTCCCGTGGGAAAGGAAATTTGAGACACATTGTACTTAAAAAGGTGGCACTTCAGTGTGATATGGGAGAAAGCGACCGAACTGTATCTAATATTTATAGAGATAGATGCACCGAAATGGGCGTAGAGTGAGAGCAAGGGAGGTGTGTCGAGAAGGAATGGACGTCAGAGAGCGTGAGTTGATGAACTGCTCACTGAATACTAATTAAATAGTAGACGCGCCCAGCCAAAAACGGTGAGACAATTGATGTTAATTTCTGAAGGTGCTATCTCATTAACGGTAACTCTGATATGAAATGTTATTTTTTAGTATCACGATACGGACTGCCTTCTCTGACAGTCTCGCTGATTAGGAATACAAACCCGGGAAAAATCTCGTATACAAATCCTCAAGAGCGTAACAGAGAGACGCAGCAACCAACCAACATGGGACTATTAAACAGTGGGATTACTGGACACACCTCTGAGTGAGAGGCTCCTGCGACTGCGCAACGAACTCTGGGCTAGCAGTTCTCTTACGTCAAAAGACTTCACAATTTTTTAGAGAATAATCAACAGCTAATCGTCCATCAACGACAGATGATCCTGTTTGCGTTTCTCGGACTTTTTCTGAACAGCATTTTTTCTTTGATCTCATTGGGTGAGAGTTGGACTGAGTGCTTTAGCGTTAGTGTGAATGCTGCTCTCGGCGACCCTCTCCTTGTGATAGTGCCGCAGATCAACTACTGTAAGTTGCTCCCGGTTTCTCTGATGGTTAATTAAAGCAACTGGTGTAATTTATCATACAAGTAGAATGATGTCAATTCAATGCATTTCGTTCCATCCACTTCCTCACTATTCCTATGTCCTCGTATTTCGTCACAACATTCTTCTTCAGTATCAATATTACATCCACCGAAATTAGGCACATTCGATATAATTGAATGAAATTGAAAAACCGTCCGCCAATCAGGCATGTTTTTATGTTAGCCCTGCTCTAAGCGTTTGCCTCCGCTGGCGTAGGCTACATTTCGAAATTGGCGTCCGCGTTGACCTGAGAGCAACGGTCGTTGCGAGCTGGTGTTGGTGGAGTCAGCTCACGTCGGCGCGCTGATGTGCAGCCGTCATGTGTGCCACGGCGCCTGGCTCTGCAGCAAACTTCCTGCCTCTTCAGCACACCTCCTGGCTCTGCAGCACACCTCCTGCCTCTGCAGCACACCTCCTGCCTGGCCGCTTCGAAAGAATTTCAAGGAGCTTGTCTTGGCTATGGACTCCGTGACCCTGCCTCATCTCTCTCTTTCCTTCTCTCTCTCTCGCTCCCTCTCTCTCG
Organism: Orchestia grillus; assembly: GCA_014899125.1. Classification (NCBI taxonomy): domain Eukaryota; kingdom Metazoa; phylum Arthropoda; class Malacostraca; order Amphipoda; family Talitridae; genus Orchestia; species Orchestia grillus. Next base: position 9,870 of record VOMN01035212.1, read on the forward strand.
ATTTTCTTGTGTGGAAAGTAAAGAGCAGAAATGTTCATAGAAATAGCAAAAAAAATACGTTAACTCGTCATCTCCCTGGTATCATGATATCGTTTTTCTTCTGTGGCGTATCATACGCAATTTTTCACTTGCATCCTGCAGTTTATTGTTTTTTTTTAGCTGTATTACTTCTTTGCTGACTTCTGGTATAGTGGTTTGTAATTCACTGCGAGTTTTTAAATTTTATCATTATATTTGAATGATATTTTTCATGTACCCCCAGTATTTATTTAATGTGCTGGTAGAATACAATGTGCTTCATAGATTTGCATTTGTTAATTAGGGGTACAAGTTGAAGCATTTTCGAGTTTTTAAGCGTTATTCATTTGACTTACAAAAAAAATTTCTTGGACGGTTTTACTGCGAATGAGGGACAGAATTCGTAAATTAAAGCGTGTTTGAGGCGGCACAATTCGATATACATCCAATTTTATACCTCGAATCCGGTTCATGCCGTTACCGCTAGCGGAGGGTGTGGAGCGTCTAGCTCGGTTAGCCCGGGTTTTGAACCCGCGAGGGGGAATGTTTAATGGAATAATTTATTTTCCCTGCGTATTGCTGCCGTGGGTAGTACTTTTTCTACAGCTTGAATCACTGGGCCAATTTTGACGATATTTTTTTCAAATAGTCCTCTCGAAAAAAAACAAAGCCTCCATCGAATCGATTTTGTGGAAAAAATTCGCAATTTTTTTATAGAAAATAATCGACATCTAATCGTCCATCAACGACAGATGATTATCTTGTTTGCGTTTCTCGGACTTTTTCTGAACAGCATTTTTTCTCTGATCTCATTCAAACTAATTTCGTTGCAACGGCACCACTAATTTCAAGTCATTCAAAAAATGACAGACGAGGAGGGAAAATGCTTCTCAAAAATATGCTTCCACCTTTTACTCGGGTATAAAAGGAGGAAGACAAGCTTTTGCAACAGTTAACTCTCAAGTTTCCAAATTAATCGATGAAGGCAAAAGACCATATTTTCTGGAAGATTCCCATCATAAAAAAATGTTAATTTTATTTTCGTTTAGCCACTTACCATAGGAGATGGGTTTTTTACCTCAATCTAGAAACTTGGGTTCCTCTTGTGCAAAAATTTATTTTTCTCCTTTCACTTCCAAATAAAAACTTGAAGCATATTTATATGAAGAATTTCCCTTCCAGGTAATTCCGTTGTCGAATAAATAGCAGCCGAATTCGGTGGCAGAAGTGGAATGATTGCACATGACGTCGCCCCTCTGCAGCAGCTGGCGACAGCCTCAGTCTGTTGCAGTCCTACAGCCACGCCTTGCCTCCTCCGCTCGCCCTCTTGATTGGCATCGTTTGAGCATCTTGGCAGTCGCTGACCGTCTTTTAGTTATGATATTTGAATCTGCGATTGCAGTTTTTAAGTTGAAGTTACGCAGATCCTTTGAAATATTTGACGTTTGGTTATGCAACTTTTCGCACGGCGGTTTTGAAGTGAGACGAACAAGCTAATAATATCATTAGCGTTTGCTTAGAAAAATAAAAGAAAACGTGTCCTACACGTTTTCTTTTCATTCTTCTTTATATTTTATTTTTTAATATAAAAATCTTCTTCGAAAAAAAAGCTCCCTCAAATCATGTTGGCTTATTCGATATTACGCCTTGTCAGCCATTTCCTACAACTTGATATGATCCAACGTGTGAAATAAATGCGAACGTTAGTTATAAAGAGTACATTTCGGAATGCTCCAAGTTTCCATAAACCGTACCTTTTATTAATTGCGTTAATCGCTGATTGCTCTACTCGGGTAAGTGCTTTTAAAATCCTGCCATGGGGGAAGTTTGGGCTCGAATGAGAGCTCTTGCTCGGCCGCTCCAATTAATATGAGATCATTAATTTTGCTATGGAGACCTGAAATGATTTGAAATATTTTTTATCGCTATGGAGCAGTCTGTGAGTTTTTACCAGGCTCCGCTCGCATAATGAAGGGTCTTTAATTTCAGTTGATTAATTGTTCTTTGCATCTTCACTTCAAACGAAGATTGATTGTAAAAAATTGTCCTGGTCTTTTTCCTTGAATAAGACGAGGAATGTAATTACCATTAAGTCGGTTATATTTTAATTATCATCATATTGGGAGATACTTAACTATTCTTTCACTTGATACATCTCTTTCGAGAGTGTGCGCGAGATTTCCTTTTTTATTTTTTGGGGACTTACGGATACTTTGGTTATGTATGTGAAAGATTCTAGGTAACGCCTCGCACAGTAGGGTGGCTGCGACACGTTCTAGAGTGCGTGTCAGGAGACGGAATCTTAGCCTCGATGTGATACCCTCGGCTTCAGTTTAGGCAAGAGACAATGTATCGATGGTGTGATGCGGTGCGATGCGGTGTGTTGCAATCATGAAATGTAAATTTCGTCCTCTGACGGCGTAGGACTTGGGCAGCACCTCTAAAATAGACCACTCGGCTCGTTCTTTTTACCATTTTTCATTATATTGTATCGATTGTATTATATTCGTCATCGATGTTTGCCAACTACTGTCACTGAAAGTGATCTTTAGAGTTACGCTTGAAGGACGAGACCGTTGAAAGTTCAGTAAAGAATTAGGGTAGTCTCGTTTTCCATATTTACGTTTTTCGATACGTTTTGAGTTAGTTCCGCATATTCAATTCCTCTATTATCTCGTTTACTGCCTTATTGCCATTCCTATTCCTTGCTTATTTTACTTTTCGTTCATTTGTATCTTTGCTAATTTCTTCAGAATTTTGCGCTGCATTTTTTATGACTCCTGACTCAAGGAAATCGCGCAAATTATGTATAATTACAGTCGTGATTGTCACATAGCACTGCTCCCATTTGTGCATCTTGACCCTAATGAGTGAGCGATGGCGGCTGGTTGAAGAAATAAGTTACAGGTCCTGTGAGTATTGGAAGGCTTACCCTATCGCGTCCTAGCGTGGAGTCCCCCTACGGAGCTGTGTTGAAAAATGTACCGGCTCATTTCCATTCTGAATTCAGCATTACGTTATTTAAATAATAACTGTAATTACAATATACGAAGTGTCAGCACTAGAATCTACCCCAAATACCGTTAACGGGAAAGGTTTCAAAAGGAGCAACTCATTTTTCCTTCACAAAATCTTGTTCCACGAATCAACCCTACATGCTGTTAGAAACTATCAGAAGAAATTTAATAATAGTAATCTTAATATAATAATGACAACGATAATCCTTTTTGAAATATCCTTCGATAGCAAGGACGTGTCTATCATTTTAGAGGCTCGTAAGTAACACCGGCGTCACGTCAGCTATTGGTTGTTATATGAGAGCAGCACTCGGAGCTGATCGCTAGCTTGGTTTCTGAAGCTTCACTCTTTGATCCTTAATTTTGTTTCTATTCTCATGAGTGATGTGGGACTTGGAACCATCTTCCGTAGTCTTCATTGGTGTTCCTAATTCTGGTTCTCCTTCTTTTGTAGAAGCTTCCTTTGCACGAATTTAGTGATTTCAATTCGATTACCTTTGTCTAATATGTTACTTTCCCCCTTTGTTTCTGAATTGAACAGTACTTTGAAAAAGAATGTGTATTGAGTTCGTCAGAGTTGAAAGTGTTAGTTTATGAATGCTCACCCCATGGCTCCCTGCCTTATGATAGTTAAGACTAACCTCTGCCACACTGTGCTTCATTTGCGCGCTTTAAAGAAGTTTCGAATTAATGAAGTCCTGTGCCGCTACAGACTGCTTCTGCTTGCGCGCTCAGCCGCATTGCTCTGAATTTTTTAGCTTACGCGGTATCCTGCAGACGGAAAGAAGCAATTTTATTTTTTTAACATATTAGGGGCTTTCGTATGAATTTCTTAGCCCTGTTCCACGATATCTTGATAGTGTATTCATAATTAATATCCATTAGTGAGGAAGTATTGTTGTTGCTGCGTGTGTTGTTAATTCGTTCTCAGTTGATGTTCGCTGGCTCCGTAATATTCGCGCGGACCCGCAGGACGCTTCGATTTGATAGCGCCGAAACTGTTTGTCTTGCTGCATAACCGGACCCCGTTGCTGGTGGTGAAGTCATGAGCTCTGATGGACGTCTTCAAATTGTGTCAGCATCTTCTGTTCTGTCATTTCAGTATTTTTCAAGATGTAGGTCTGCTTCTTCTTGTTACAATTGTGTTCTAAATGAGATTCTCTTCTAAATGCGTGTACCCTTCATTTTTCAATTTTTTCGTCTTGGCCTACACTAGTAAAAATTTTTTTTTTTCGTATTCTCTTCAATAGTTTTATTCCTTTTTGTTCTGCAATGTTCTCATTAATGACCTTCGCCTTATGGATGGCTTCATACATGACCATCACTGTATGGAACATCTCGTATATGACCTTCACTTCACGAAATACAGGGTGGGGCAGAACTGACTGAGCAGTGCCCGAGCTTGGCACTTTACGAAACAATGTTATTAAATCTTCCCCATTTCCACAGAAATTGAACAAAATATGTTGTTTTTCATTTCTTATACTACAAAGATTAGGTCGGGCAGAACCTAACCTAACCTAAACTGCTCAGTCGGTTCTGCCCCACCCTGTATCTCGTACATTATTCACTCTACGGAATATCTCATATAGGACACACATTTGCGATATAGGAATATCGCAAATGTGACATTCATCTTCCGGAAAATCTCATACGTGACTTTCACTTGGTGGAAGTTCTCTTATGTAACATTTACTTTATGGAACATCTCGTGTGTAACCTTCACTTTATGAAACATCTCATGTGTAACCTTCACCTTATGGAACATCTCATGGGTAACCTTCACTTTATGGAAGTTCCCGTATGTAACCTTCACTTTATGGAACATCTCATTTGAGACCTTCACTTTATGGAAGTTCTAACACGACTTTCGCTGGAGAGATGGCTACTTTCCTCACCTCGACTTCATTTCACGGAGGCTGGTGTGTCTCTCGAGGCTGCCCTCATGAAGGTAATCTTGCCGCCCTGAAACTGTGCTCAACACTTGGCCAAGGGACCTGTGCTTGCTTTTTTGCGTCGGTTCTTTCTTCTCCGAGCTCTTGTTATTGGGTGCTCAAGTCCTCCTCTTTTGAATACCAAAAGTGAAACTTGCCGTAATGGGTCCGCTTGAGGGTCAACTTGCAAACTTAGCTCTACCATTGGACACCATGCAGCCATGTCCTCTTCAAGAACAGCAGCAGTAGTTGCTTTTCAAGTCTTCACCTAGTTAAAATTTAGATTCATGGAAACGTTTACCTTTCTATTACCTGATTTATTTGTTTTTACAGAAAAAATTATGATTCATTTTTTTAGAAGAAATACTTGTTTTCACGTTGATGTTTTTGTATGCGTGCTTTTAGCTGACTAAATCTTATAAAAATGGTAATAATTGTTGCTCTCTGCGCTGAATTATTTTGAACTATTAATTGTTGAAAAATGTTCGCCGCATAAGTTTTCCAGATTTTCTAATTCTCCGTACCTAAGTTATTTTAATCGTTCATAATTCTGTCTTATATTAGTTGAACCATTCTCGTTCTTGCTACATTAGCGATTGCGATGTTTTTATTTGCTTTCCTAAGCATACATTTTTTCTATTCCTATAACAATAGGATTTTTTTCCACTGGGTGGTTATTTTGATTGGCTCGCGAATTGATGAAGTAAAGTTATACGGAGTATTTAACTGTGAAAGTTCCACGCTTATTCTCCTATACGCAAATTACGTTGCCATTACTACTCATATCCTCTTACACGCTTACTAAAAAATTTTACAAAGCTACAATCGGAACTTCAGCCGGGACGTGATTAGTAAATAGCCGTCTGCTCTGTACAGACATGAGCCGCCCAGATCTTCCAACTGACGCTGCCAGTGAGTGAAGGAAGTATCAGTAAACTGGTGCGTAGTTGAGAACCTCAGCTTAGCCCGGTGGTCCGCACCACCTGCGCTTGATCGCTCGCCTAAAAAATGGCACTTGCCTCGCTGCCCGCGCCGCTCAATCCTTCTTGCTGAAGCTACTGCAGCTCAGACATCTGCTGAGTACTTCCACGCCAGGAAGAGTAGTACTTTCTTCTCATTGAGCTTTATCGCTGCATCACTGTCCGTGCAAGTGGGGGTATTTTTCGGTTTTAGAAAGGATACCTTCACACCAACTGATACATTAAATTCTTAGAATTAATTCTCCTTAAGAGAATACGCCGAAGGGAGCTGTCATTCAGAGGAAGAATGGAATTGCAAGTTACGAACTTAAGCTGGGTCATAACTCAGAGTGAATATCTCTGGAAGTATTTTATACAAGCTACACTAGAAAATTATCTTCACTGCCGTGTTCTATGATTTAAAAAAATTTTCTTCTTTTCATGTTTGAATTAATTTTAAGGGTGTTTTTGGGAACGTATATCGCCATGGGAAGATACTCAAACTTCAATAACACTGGAAGGCACAATTTTTCTGGCAAGGGGTTTTCGAACTAATTCTAGTTAATGTTGATGCGCTAAATCGAAATATGCTACCATTGGAGTATTAGTTTTCGTCCAGCCCATAAGGGGTTCATGATATGACATACATATGAATATAGATTTATAGATAGATAGATAAATTGAAATGGGAATTATCAATTTTGTGCTTCTAGTGAAAGATATACATGAAGAGATGTGCAAAATGTTTATTGCTTACCATTATGTTACAACTTCATGAACTACCTTTTTTCCTACGTTCTGTCATGCACGACATCTGGAACATCCCTCCTCAAGCACCAACCGTAGTCGGCCATCATATTGCAGTCCCATCTGCTTTGATAATATTCCATAACTATTATGTTTTGATGAAAGCGTTCACCATTTTCTTCACTTAAATCACCCAGGCTCTCTGGAGAACCACTAATGACTGTGTAAAAAGTGCAACTTGATGCTCATTCTCTATCAATATGATTGAAAACTCAAAGGCAGTTCCATCACAATTTCCTCACAGTCGTCAGCTTTCCCGTTTCCAAGGAAATTATTTATTACATCAGAGAGGGTATTTGCTGGGAAGATACGTTACACAATAGTTTCTATTTACCGGCAAAACTTCAATGCATCTCAAAGAATTCAAACTCACCGCTCGTAAATCACTTCCTGCTCCAACAACAGAATAAGCAGGAGTGGCGGAATAGGCGACGGTTCATCATTTCCAGTGCTTTGTTCGAGAGCACTGCATGTCTCGCTAATGTCATATTCCATATTGTTACCTTTATTTCACATTTCCCGTTTCCAAGGAAATCTTCCTCGTCATATGCTTATTAATCTAACGACTTGCAAACCTGTGAGAAAAGATATTCTCTTTAGTTTAAACTTGGTAATGGCTATATCTCAAGGTATACATTATTCGGTATGTTTATAACTGATGAGTTCAAATCTCAGGAGTTCTATTACTATGCATTTGTTACTGAACGCTGTTGTGAATTGAATTTTGAGATTATATGTAGGCTGAACACCTGTCTTTCTACCTTTATTTTTTTTCTCTTAAACGATGCCAGCTTTCCATGGTATTGACTGCCTGAACATTTCTGGGTTCAGCATTTCATCAACCTACTTCCTTCTACAGTTTTTTGTCTAGGTGAGATGCAGCTACAAGTGTGAACCGCTCGTCGAGCAAATGTGGCAGTTGAGCTCCATTTATCGCAATTTTCTAATGAATAGAGTTCCATTATTCGTAGAGTAAAATTTGCTTCCTGAGTTAACTCTCCCAGCCTTATTAGTTGAAGAAACGTCGTGATGTTCTTCGCTTTCTTTCTTTCAATTTTTATTCATAGGCCCCATTGAACAGTTACCAACGCCTACTGCTTTCAATCCCCTTCGGGAGCATGGGGTAGGTCATAGGCAATAGGGTTAGCGTAGTTAGGTTTCTCTATCCTGTGTTTCAGGGACTGGCGTCCCAGAAGGAACACTGTTTTAAGTTACCTCAGCTTTAGCTAGGTTTTCAGGACTTTTGTCTTTCGTGCCCACTTCGCTTCTTTCAATGTTGATATCTTCTACGCTATCTCTTTTTTTGTCTTTTTTTTCTCTTTATTGTCAACTTGCTGTTTCTATGGCAGGGATCCTGTATGGGAACACCACGTGTACATGGAATTCTCGTTTTCTGTAATCCGTACTAAATGGTCCCTTCTTTTCGCTCGCTTCGGATCACATTTCATGTGGATATGGAGTTTTAAACCATGGCTTTAACTAACTAATTGGTTTCAATGCTCTGAATTTTAACAAACTGGTATGGGCTTAACTCAACTTGATTGTAAAAACTCACCGGCATAAGCTCAAAGATGAAACGGAATTCTGTATTCAGTAGTTTGCTAAAATTTATTTTAAGCGTTTTTGAATTTTGATTATTTTTAGGGTAATAATGAAACAGATTATTTGTGAAAGTATACGAAAAGCGTCCAATAGCGTTCTTATTGGACGAAATTAAATGTAAAAAATGAAAATTACGCCCGAAGGCGACTACTTCGAACAATTTTGTACCCACAATTTTACCAAAGTATTCCTTTTCTGGACGGGGGAATGAGTGGTGTGTGATTCTCCTAAGGCAGTGACGGGCTTACCGTCTTTAACAGGCTTACCGTCTTGCATCTTGCCTCCCTCAAATGATAGCAAAGTCTCGGGTCATGTCTGCAAGCCCCAGAATACACTATCTCCTGCTGCATAACTCCTTCCTTGATTCTGTTGTTGTCGTTCCATTTTCTCGTTCTAAGTTCACGCGAGAGAAAGGTAAATGCGACACCATAGCCTCAAAAACGTTGTTACCCTGCCCTGCAAAATTTTTCACTGACCCACGTGGCCGACGTTGTCTTGAGTATGGGAGATGTAGTTAAATTATCATAATATTTCATAGCCCGTTTCTGAATGTGAACCACTTACAACAATGTCCAACTCATGAGTTATTGTTAAAATAACATTAATCGTTTGGTCTATGAACCTACGTAACGGACATGGATTTTGGTAGTGGAATTATAATTTATTCTGTTTTTAATACCTCTAGTTTTGTGACTCGTAAAGTATACACAGGATTATACTTTCCCTCAACATAAAAGTTGTAGTTTACATATAAAAAGCTTTCCTTGAGCTGCTTGTCTTATATCATAAGATTTTTAATTTAAAACTGTTTTTCCATTGTAGTCTTGCACTCGGAGTTGGGTTAATTTCACTACACTAACGGGAATGAATTATTAACTTATTCGACTGGCTATACTCTATGTTTCTGCAGCGAGTTCGCCTGCTGAACACAGAACTGCATTTTAGAATTTAGAGTTGGTACCTTCGAGAATTTGGGCACCTTGTACAGCTAGGTGAGCCCGTAATTATAATCTTGGTCTATTTTTTTCGCAGTTTTACTGTACAAATTATGTCTTGTGGTCCTTCAAGTAACGTTCTGAGTTAAAAATTTCATTTTTTTAAACCAGAAAAGAGTGACATATTATATTATTCAGTATTTCTGTACAAAGCTTAAATCGACACCGTGTGTCGGCTAGATCTTTCGTGTTAGTATAATCGACGGCTATATAAAGTACTGTACTTCACATTTCTCTTTTAAATTCCTTTTTATTTCAACCGGAACGCTTTATTGAACTTTTTCTAGCCAGTTCTGTTTTCCGGGTATCTATGTCAAGTCAGTGTAAACAGCCACCAGTTTCCGGGTATCCCAGTCAAGTCAGCGTAAACAGCCACCAGTTCGCTCAGATTCAATTCCTTGCCATTCATTTTACATTCATGGTCAAAAAATCCCTTCCGACATTCCTATCGATTTTCGTTGAGTGTCGCTCACCGTCTAAATTGAGTGCCCATGTTCTTGTTGCTGATCGAGACGGTGTCAATTGGGCCTGTTTCCCAATGCATTTTTTATGAGCGTCGCGGCAGCTGAATTTGCTGCTGCCAACTCAATCTGTTCCATGTTTACCAGCAGCCCAAGGCTCATAACGTGATGCTCAAGTGCGTCTTCAGATTAACCAAGTTTTGAGAATATCAAACCATGGATACTGCTGGATTTTTATCCGTCGCAAATATTTAAAGCAGGGCATGAATTTTCTTTTTTCTCATTATTTAAAAGTTCAGGCTTCTTAAAACCTTGACAGAGAAGTTTGGAAAGATTGTATGCAAGTTTTCACCTGGAGTCATTTTATGGCTAAAAATTTCCTCAAAATTGCTGAGCTCTTCAACTTTATCTTGATACGTTGAGCTGAAAAATCCACCGACTTCCGTGTACTTATCTTGCTCTGAAACTAGCGATGAAAACTGAAATGCAAAGAGTGGGGAGGGAAGATTATCTTGAAACTTTGTGCAATCTATGTCAGAAAAGTCGTTGAGATTGTTCCGAGCATCTTCCGTTATGAACACAGCAGCTGAAAAGCTTTGAAATTTGTCAATTGGTTCATTGATTCCGTTGAAATTTTTTCATGTGTTTCTATCCTACGTTCATCGAGGGCCGGACTTTAGGACGAGGCGTTTCATAGCCTGTGGGGGAAAACTCGTCCCTGAATCCTTGACTGGCCGAATCATTTTGGCCATAGGGCTTCATTTAGCTTAGTCCAAGAAAACAAGCTGTGGCGTTATGTTTTTTGAGCATGGCTGAATCGACCTTATTACGAAAAAAAGTATCTCTAATATAGTGCATAATTTTGAAATCCATACCGACTCCAAAAGAAATGTTACGAGGGATATTGACACTCGTACCACAGCCCGCCTCTTTACTGGTGTGCGGTTCATGCAGTGGGTACTGTCACTCTACGTGTGCAGATTTCGCGCTGCAGTATAGTTAACGACTCGAGTGTCATGTGTAGTTGACTTACATCGGCACAGTCGTGTTTCTTTGTGTAATATAAGTAGTTTTATATCAAATGACTTCTCGATTCATTTCTAGCAGTATTTGTACTTTTTATACAGCATAGTATCGATCCTTCATCCAAATGCGAGATAGACTGAGTTTCTGAAGCGCTGCTTTCACTACCACTACAACTACAACAACCAAATGTCAAATCAACCATTCATTACGGCCAAATCTATACTCTCTTGTTAGCTTTTTATTCAAAACATATTCATTGATTTTCTTCAGATTATATGAAAAGGATGAAAAAATTATTAGACTTGTGCTATTCAAATTTGAGAGATTGTTTTAAGATTAACGCAACTATAATAAGTTTGGTCTTTGCTGCTAACAGGTTTTTAACAGGAAAAAGGCTTCTCATCTTAGATCAATGGGGCGTTAAGAGTTACTCCTAATGAATTCACTTGCAAGAAAGTTTTTTAAATACTATTTGGTGGATGAATGTAGCATAATATTTGATAGAGTAATTTATTCATCGCACTTCGTAAAATGCAGCCAACGCTTGTCGGCTGATGGCATGTGTGTTATGTGAATGAGGAGTGTTCACTGAAGCGAAGCAGGTATAATATTTGTGTACCGCTAGCTTATCTGAGTCCACCTCATGCAACCAGTGTTAACTTTACCGTCTGAAGTCCAGCGGTCGTGTCAGATAGCTAGGCGCTGTGGCTTCCCATACGATGATATTTTGGGCAACCTGGAGATAGAGCAGGAAGCTCCCTGCTGACTAGATATAAATTGTTACTCATCTCATCATAACGAAGTATAAAATATCGTCTCACGCAAACCTTGATCATAATGAACCGGTAAACAGAATTTTCTCTTCGTGGAGGAAAAGTTACATGCCCCATTAAAAGTCAGATGCTGCCCATTAAATAGCTGTTATAGATATCCATCTATGCTGCTTACCAAAATTACGTGCGATTCGTGGAGATTCATTCCTTGTACATCCATCACCATGTCGGATACAGCTGTGCACCTTTTCATATAATATGTAATGATTGCTATTTTCCTCACCGTCATTTAAAAAAAATCATTAATTCATCTGCAATCTCAACCCTATGGTAAGATTTTGTTTGTACCGTAACATTTCGTGCCGCCATCGTTGTTGCATACATTCGCGCATTACCGTTGTTGCCGTCAAAATTCTTGCAGTAACTATTCCAAGTAATCATTTTGTTGTGCGGGAAAATTCACTGAACATTTGTGTTCGTCTGAGCGGCCGCTGAAGAGTGTATAGAAATTGAGTGGGCAGCTGCTGCACGCGTTGTATACGTGCCCACAGCTGCGGCCGAGGTGCCGCTTTAACTCCGCTCGCTTGATGCATAATTGAGATCTTCTCTCAGACTTGCTTTGAAATATTCCTCCTCATGATTCTATGAAAAAGTGTCCGTGAAATTTTAGTTGTGACTGGTTGAATAACACGCTATGCTTCAAGGATTTACCGCTATGACGTTTGCGTAGCGTCATTTTTCCTTTCTGCGTTCATCTCACGTCGAACCGGTTCGTAAAGTTGCACGAGAGTAAGCGTATGCTTCTGTACTGAGTAGGGATTGCCCCGCAATATCTTGGAGCACGAGTAAACCAGGGAAGGCTACATCGTGTGGCTCTAGACCAGGATCTCAAAGAAATGAAGCCTGACACACAGTGATTTGATTGAGTAATCCCATAGTTTTCGTCCATAGTGAAGGAAGTAACCAAAATACGTGCTATTTCGGCGTCGAGTTCGTCATTAATTTTAAGATTTCTTACTTTTTTAATGGATATCCAAACTGCAATGAATAAGTCGTGTGAATGCGTTTACTACTTCCAACAAGTTAAAATTCGTTTTGGCTAGCCTCAAATGCTGTTATTTTTCAAATCTCGAAAAGACCGTCCGGGGTACAACCATCTTTGTTCACACGGGACCGATCATTTCAGATTTAGCACACTTATGTGACTCGATGAAACACATTTTGATCCTGTTTTTTGGGATGTCTCGAAAAATAAAATATTGTAAATGTTGTTTGTTCTAGTTTGAAAAAAAAAAATTGTCACGCGTTTTTTGTACTAGAACGATAGGGTTGGTCTTATTGTATTTGTATCAATAGAAATAACGCAAAATGCTAACCGATTTGAGAAAAACATTTTTTTAGGACATTTAAAAAAATGTTCAGAATTTTTCAGCGTTTTCCCTGATTTTCACCGATGAATGAGGCTGATAAAAGTCCACGTTTTATAAAATGTAAGAAAAATTATTCAAAATTTGGAATTTACAATGAAATTCTATGTTGAATGAGATGCTTTCTATTATTGAAGACCGAAAACTCGAGACGATTCACCTCAAAGTAAAAAAAACGTTATTCAGGAGGTGCAAATAAATGAAAAAGATATGTTCATGGAGTTGCACACGAATTACTTGCGAAATATACATTTTATGTATCATACAACCAATTTAGAATGTCACTCACCGACTGCTATGACTGCTCCATTGCCAAGTCTACACACGAGTTCGGGGAGTGATGGTGTGGAGAGTTTGAACGGGACCGTGCGGTGAGCTGCCCTGAGACGAGCGTAAGCTCCCTACTGATTCGTGTGACCGTGTGCAGCACAGCAATCACAGCAGTTGGTTAGAACCATTTGAAATTCATTTTAGTATATAATGTATCATTTATGCTAAATACTATGTAACTTCGTCAAAATCTTTTTTCTCTCTTTGCCCATAGAGCAGTCAGTTTGCAGGGACGGCTTCAAATTTTGATGTTATAAAGTATGTATCAAAAATCAAAAAATCTTTTTGCTGTGGAAAGGCCATTTTCTAACACTTGAGCAAAACTTCACCGAATGGTCCCCTTTAAACCCAAATAACATATGTATTCATTGGCCTTCGCTCGGAGCGCTACAAAACAATGTGTGTTAGTTAGGCTCTCTTGATCAAACAGCGTAGCAACTGGTGACAACGCAGTGCTGACCCGTGCCTTAGGAAAAATTACGCTGGCTTCAGATTGAAAACCTTTTGACTTTCTTTAGTATCAGAAGTTTCAAGAATTCGAGTTTACTACTGGGGGAGTTCTAACAAAAATTTTCCTTCTGATGTTCTGCTAGTCAAGATTGCTTGAAAATACCTTCATCTGGAATTTTAACCCCTTACTAAGACTTTTCGTTTGGTTTGTATTTGGCATATTTTGAAATAAATTTTCATGTTACTGAAGTCGTCATGATTTGCTGGACCCTCTGAGCTGCTCTCAGCCCTTGGAGTTGGACGGGCACGTGACGTGCGTGCTGGAGTGGGAGGACATGCCCGGCTCACCATGGCGCGAATTGGCTGCTCAGGCCTCGAATACTAATTTATTTCAATGAATAGCGACTGAATTATCGGTCTTGATAATTATATTGTTATTAACTCCTGAAAATTAGGATATTCATTTTTGAAAACATACTAGAAAAGTAACGCAGTCATTATTACTGTCGAGCTGCTCAACAGTAATCGCTAGTAAAATTTGAACCAGAGCTTGGACATGTGAGTAGAACGATAGAGTTGGGTATTTATAGTGAGTAGAACGATAGGGTGAGTAGAACGATAGGTTGGGTTTAACTGGGTGTTTATGGCAGCCCGTCAATCGTTAACAAAACTTGACTTAAGCTACGCTCTTACGTGATGCAGGAGCTTAATCTTGTGATGTTCTCATCTGTCAACACTGCCAGGAAATGCGTTCAGGGTATGAGTCATCTAATATGTTTTGCCTCATGAGCAGCAACAAATCGATACCAAGATATAGTTTTAAAACCTTCATCAGAGCACCGGATTATTTCTTTAAACATTTACACCCATTCTATATGCTTTGAATTATAACTTCATTTCGAAATCTTGTACTGCAGTTAGTTCGTGCGATGATATTATTGACTCGTATACATCTTGGCACCAGGGAGCGTTTTCGTTTTCACCAATGTACAGGGTGCGTACGGTATCTGAGGACACCTTAAATATTTTTAGAAATACAGCACGCATTAAACGATTCTCTTGATTTTTCGGTGACATAAACTGACATTGCCTGAATACGTATGATTTATATCCCAGGTCTTGATGAACAACATTCCTTATTGTTCCTTCAGACACTTGAAGATCTTATGCAAGATGTCGCATTGACTTCCCAGGATTTTCGTCGATCATGCCATGCACTCTTCTGACAAACTCATGTCTTCTGTGTGAGTCAAAGCATTGACAATGCTGTTTTCTTTTGCTCGTGGCCAATTCGTCTCTATTGTTTTCATTCAGCTCCTTTCTAACTTTGCAAACGAAAGATCTAGCGCCTTTTAGAAATCTTGCAATTTCTAAATTGCTATGCTATAGTAGTATCTGCCATGGAATCTTTTGAAATAAAAATGCATGAATAATTATCGTTTTAGTTTAAATTACAAAAAAATGAGTGTCCTCAGCTACCTTACGCACCCTGTAATTACTTTCACAAAGGTAACACTATGCACGTGTTGAAATTTTCGGTTCTCTTGCAATGAATGGTTCTCTTTCTTTTGTCCTCAATATTATGGAATTGGGACGCCTCTCCACTAATTTGCTGGGCTCTCTTGAAGCACTCAGCACTCTCACTGATTGCTATTCTTCGCTGTATTCTCCCTCCGATCAGATGGCCAAGTTTCTTGGACGAATTTCTATTAGTCCATTCAAACGAGGCCGAGTGTAAAAATCACGACCCAAACTTTCACTACTTTCAGGATTTCTGAATTATTGACATGGCTTCTCCTTTTGATCTTTTTCATCCGAACTAGCCCTCAAGAGGCATAGAATAGGCAATAGGGGTGAGTTATTTAGGTTTGTCTATCGTCTGTTTTAGGGAACTGGTGACCTGAGGTCGCCACTGTTGGTTATCGCAGCTAGAAAGAAAAGAAAGAAAATAGTTCATTCCGAAATCAGTCACACACCATGTAACGAGTCGGCTTTTCTATTAGTAAGACTGTAACCTTAAACATAAGCGTGGACGTCGGAAAGAGACTTCTAAAGTTGTGATTCTTAATTCACCGTCCTATCGTTCGGCGTGAAGGGGTTAGCATCTTAATAGCTAAATATTATCTAAAAATTTCGTGTGATTATTTGTACTTACCCGATGCAGCCATAAAATGACAGTTGGAAGATAGGCTACAAATTGTGGAGAAAGAATTGAACTACTTGAGAATTACACAAAATTGAATATCGATAATTCGAATGCGAGTTATGTCACTTAATAACCTTAAGTACCCATTATGAAGCACTCCAAACAGCTCTGACATGCACCATATCAACCTTCAACCATTAAATAGTGTAAAATAGTACAGCCAGTTAAAAGTGTTTTAAAACTTTCTAATATTCTGTGCCCAGAAAATGAGTGTCTGGCTTTCATTTGTTACATCTGCTTAAATTACCATTTATAGTTCCTAACTAAAAAAGAGTTGTACTTTGAACATCATAGTGTAACATTTTTCTCCGCCTTGAAAAAACTTCATGGTTTTCTTCTAGGAAATTGTCCTTTAGTTTCTTGGACAATTCACTGTCCTATACAGGGTGTTAAAAACGAGAAGTCCAAACTTTGACCGCAGGTAGGGACCCGCAATGTAAACACCGTTTCACGAATACCAAATGTTTTAAAACTCCTTATTTTTCAAGACATTGAGGTTTAAAATTTACCTCTGATACCCAGTTCGTCTCGTTTCCATGTCTATTAAATGTATATTTAAAATTAAAAGGTACCATTAAATCTGGCAACATTTGGTTGCTTAGTGTTATCGAATCAGTTCTCTCTACGACGTAGTGTTTACACCATGGCATGTTTGTCAAATGAAGAAATGGCTGATATTCATATGGCTTACCGTGCGGCCAACGGTAATAATAGATGGTTGTATCAGGAGCGCTTTCCCAATCGGTACTGCCGGACATCGCATTTTTACAAACATACGCCGTCGTCTACGAAAACAAGGCAGCTTTGACGCCAACAGGAAAGATTCTTGTCGGCCCAGGGAATTACGTGATGCAGTTGAGTTAGGTGTGCTGCAACACTTCCATGACAGGACTCTTCCTAGCACCCGAGTTGCAGCTCGTGACTTAAGATTACCACACCACTTCAACGTATTGCATGTCCTTAGTGACAAAAATTTTCCTTACCATTTTCAGAAAGTTCAGGATCTGCTCCCGACCGACTACACCCCTCGTGTACAGCTTGCACGCTGGTATCTGAGCAAGAACTTGCTCAGCTGGCAAGAGGCTAACAATCATAAAGTGCTTCAATTCAACTACCAGCATCGGTTTAGTGTTAAAGTGTGGGCTGGTATTGTCGGCGACTACCAATTGGGCCATATCTGATGTCTGATGCCGTCTCTTGTAAATGAACCAATTTATGCGGCGTTTGTATGGGAAGT
>VOMN01035213.1:0-10265 GCA_014899125.1 Orchestia grillus
CGATGCCTTACAACTACTGGTGTGGTGAGGGATGTGAGGAATGTGCGGTTGAAACATCCTTTTCCGAGGAAAGTATTCCGTGATCACGTGAAAAGCCTTGCCAGAGCCTAGGCTCGAAACCTCGTCCTCACGGCTGTGAGGCCATCACGCTAAACACTACACCATGGAGCCCATATGTGAAAAAAATTGTTAGTAACCATTATTTTGTGAGACAACTTTGTCGACGTGTGGAGTACGGCAGTATTAGGCAAGCGATAGTTTCTGCCTGAGAAAACTAATAGAAGAAAACTTGGGTATAAATTTAGCAAGATGGAGGAAAGGCCAAGCTCTCGGTGACCATTGGTACACCGAGAGCAAAGCATTGGTACAGAGGCAAAGAGTCACCCAACTTGTACCATTGTAAAATGCATTAAATATCTTCTATTTCTAAGAGCAGGAATGTTAAGTTCCCTTATTTTCCCAAAATACCCAGTAAGTGCTCTCAGTAACCTGTTAAAGACTCAACAATTGATGACCTGCAAATTTTAGGACAAAGACTATGTGATGACTCTGCAGATTCTCTTCAAAACCTCGTCTATCAGGAAATGAGGAATATAATACAACGCGGGGCATGACAAAACACCACGCTTCTGGCAACGTAATGCTTTACTACAGCAACTCTCTAACATAACAGCAAATAAAAACATTGACATCAACGTGAAAAACATGTTATTGACACAACACAAATTAAGGCCTATTCTGACAACTTTTTTTGTTTCTTCAGTTATGACCACGAAGTCAGACAAGAAATGCCCATCGTGACACATTCATATTTAAAACTTACCTCGGCTACCTTGGAGAATTCTCTTGAAATGCAAGTTAATATTTATTTTTATGACATACTGTACGTCTCGCTTCAGAATCGCGCGTTGGCCCAAGCAGTCTCACCAGAAGGGCGCCCTTGGTGCAGGCGGCAGCTCACACAAGTGGTACTTTGCGCCCAGCTCTTCAAGTTAGAACAAATTTTAAATCATCGCCAATTTTTTTTCAAGATTTTCCGCTCGTCGTATGTTCGATAACCGCTTTATTACTTAGCGCGTGTTTGATATTACATTCCAAATTTACCAGCTCTATTGTTATCCCATGTTCTTCATGAAAACGTTATGCTTTGATCGCACCCCGCCCAGTGCACTAGAGGGACTTCTGGGCAGCGACCCCACACCCCTGACCGCGGCTGAGCACGCAGCCGAGAGCCGATGTGGGCCCCTCAAGAGCGTACAAGGACTCATGCATTGAACATTGCATTATTGTCTTTTTTAACTCCGTCGTTCAGATTAAATACTCAAAAATGCTCAATTTCACGACCCTGTTCCAGCACGTGGTGGCAGCGCCAATGTCACCCCGTACTCCACCCGAGGGGCTCCCCCCTCCCCACCCACGGGCGGTGCCCCAGCCCATGCGAGACAAGGCAATCAGTTCAAACTTAAAGCCTGGGAATGACTCTTTCGATACTGGCGAATTTTTGGAAGGGATGTTATCCACATCACCCAGTCTGTATTCTGTTTAAAAGGTGTTTCTTCATTCGCTAGATCTTTTGTTCGCAAACTTGTCTGCCTGTCTGCCACGTCGGGTGCGCGTCTCTCAGGCTGTCGTAACGCCCCCATTTCAACACGCTGCCTGGGTGGCGCTCGCTCTGGTGCGGCAGCGGCGCTGACGGGGCTGACGTGACCAACGTGACTGACGTGGCTGACGTGCCTGGCAGGGCTGGCGCAGCTGACGTGGCTAAAGTTCGATTTAACTGAAGGAGTAATTTATCGACTGAATAACATAATTGCATTGGAGTGTTTACTGGGAATTTAACCTTGTTTTTTCAAAGGAATGACTGACTCATTTACTGGCTTATTGGCGGCCGTCACAGCAACGGGATTAATTTCCTTGCTTCGTGACCTTTTCATGAGTTATTTATTCATCTCTCACTCTGTATGGACGGATACGTTTGACTTTTCAAGAAATGAGCTGGTAGAGCAAATTTTGTTTTTGCTCAGGAGTAAAGTATGCGCAGTGCAGTGTGATAAACACATGCCACTACGGAGCATCATTGCTATCATCGGTACTCAAACTGCATCTTGCTCAGTACACAAAAAATAATGAAATGCTGCGGGGAAAAGCCAGTACGAATATTGCTGATGTAATGTCTCGCACAAACGTTCGAAGAGCAACAAAAAAATGTCTAATGTTGCCTCCGAAGGCAGCGCACGCCTCGCACGCTTACGGTAACGAGCGAAGCAGGAAGCGGCTGCGCATGCACCGTTTCCTCATCACCATGCGGTGGCCGGCTGCCGCTCTCGGGAGTCGGCGCCATAATTTTCAGATCACACCACAACACGAAGGGCCACTTCCTGCACTACAGGACTGGGTACTGCTCGGATGGGGCCAGGGCTGACCAGCCTATATAAGCAGGGTCGGCACCCTCACTGACCAGTCAGCTGCCTGCAGCTTTACTGTACGCATTGACTTGTGCTGTTGGTGAGTGATCTAACGGACTGAGAATTATTCCAGTATGGAAGACTTTAAATATATTGCCTGAATGATATGAAATATTAATTGCCGTTATGAGTAGTTCATATGAATAACACCAAAATAGAAAAAGGCATTGCATTTCAAGTTCATAAAAATTCCCAAATTATGCTGGAATGAAATAATAAGTATTCTCTTGTTTCTCTTTATTTGAAAAATCAAAGAAAGACATAAGAACATGTCTAGGAGCCAGCTAAGAAAAGGGATTAATAATTCGACATGAATTGAGGGAGAGTTTTGTTTGTACGTAGTCAAGCGAAAAATCACAATTTTATCGCTAAAAGATTGTTGAATTATGGTATGTATAAATTACGATTAAACAGTTTTGCTCGACGATGAGAGTGTTAGATAAACTTGCAACTTTTAAATTCATATTCTATTTCTAAACCTTAATATTGAGTGTGAACACACCATCCTCCCATCAAATTTATCTCTAGTCCCAATTACGAGATCATGATGCTGAATTTCAACATGGACGGTGTTCCCCCCTTCTCCCCCAGCCCGCAAGATGGTGTGTCTCCGATCATGCATGGTTATCACCCTGGTGGTGTTGTCCTGCCTGATGCTCTTGACGGAGACCGACGCGGCGCCTAGCCCTATGTCCAAAAAGAGGAGGCGCCGCAGGAAGAAGAAGAAGCTCCTCAGGTCGTCCCGCCGAGGTCGCCAGGAGCGAGTATTTGGAAACCTTATCAACGTGGACCCGTGGGCCTTCCCTGGCAGGTCTCCTTTCCCCTCCATTCCTGTCGGTCGCTGAGGTCTTTCCTTGCATGGAACGGCAAGGCTGGCCACTCAGCAGTTGCCCTCCTTCTTGTCCTGGAGGACCTCAGCGATGGTCGTATTCGCCCTGAAGGGCGGGCGTGCTGTGCCCCTGGGGGCACGACGGCAGCCTGGTCGGCCGGGCACCACGGGCCTTGGCCAGGAGGGGCAAGGGGACCCAGGGATGATGCATCTCGGTCCCACGCCTCCCTTTCGAATAAAATGTCGCCGGAGAAAAGTCAAGCAAGATTGTGCCGGACGGCAAGTGAGCTAGCGAGCAGCATTTCTATCGTACAAGTCTTGAGGAAAGCGCCGCAACTATGGCGGTTAGTTGCCTCAACTGGAGTGAAGATTAGTAATGAATTATGTTAATTATTTTGCACTTCAGAAACCATGCGTAATATTCAGTAAGCCTAGTCCTTTGATGCCGGACAACAGCTCCCCTCATTCGGAAAAATTCTGAAGTAGAAGTTTCTAAAGTTTGAGGAGAGCATTCCTTGAAAAGTCAACTTTAGCAAAGATCTCTACAATTTTTGCTAGTAATGATTGTCTCACCGGAGAAGTGAAGAACAGCCTCGCTCGAATGAGAGACGAATGTTCTTCACGTACCTCTACTTTAAGTTTAAGTTCTGGTCTAAGTTGTCCCACAATAAAAGGTAACATTGTAATTTTGGTTTCTTTCACGAGGGGCTACTTTTGATGTCGGTGCCACCGTCCTGAACTTAAGGACAATCACGACAACAAAATATTATCACGAGCAAAGGACTTCATCTACTTCACTCTACCTTAGTACGGCACGTAAAAAATCAGAAGATAAAGAAGAAATTGAGCATAGCAGCAAAACTCTTTGTATTATTTCACAAAATAAAATCTAGCATATTTCAACTACATAGACCGTACCTTAGCGAAATAATAATCTGATGACTATGTAGAATAGCAAACGGTTTAAACACTATCCTGGGAAAGGGTTTTACTTATTAAGTTCAGCATCGTTTCCGATAGCCAACTCTGAACAATTTGTATTCTTCTGAGCATTGACATAGAAAATGAATCATCTCTATTAGGACAATTCATTTCAGCGACTCTCTATTGGAGCCCCCAGAACGAGCGTCAGGAGCAAGGGCTGTAAACATTCAGTAGCAGTCGTCTGAAAATTGTGAGGCCGAGGCGCAGAGTCTGGATGTGCCTCTCTCTCGCGCCGTTGCCCCTGCCGTAGAAGGTGAGCTCCTCACAGAGCTGCAGCGCACCCCGCCACTTTAACAGACGGGCCGCTCCTCTTCTGTGGATATGTTGAAACTTTCCCAAAAAACATGCTGTGTTTGAAGTGTTCGATTACATACTACGTGTGCATTCATAAGTTGACATACGCATATTTATGGGCACATGTGCACCTACTCTTATAATACATAGATGCATAGGAGCTATAGAGCTGAGTCTGTTCGTTCGAAGTGTTAAAATTTTACAGTCAAAAAATATTAGAAAGGTAATCCCGAGTACAGTACAGTACAGTACAGTACAGAACACCACAGTCCAGTACAGTACAGCACAGTACAGTATAGTACAGCATAGTACAGTACAGTACAGTATAATACCGTACAGAACATTACAGCACAGCACAGTAAAGTAAAGTACAGTACGGTACAATGTAGCGCCGTGCAGTACAGTATAGTATAGTATAGTGCAGTACAATATAGTACAGTACAATATAGTATAGTGCAGGTACAGTACAATACAGCACAGTACACTGCAGTACAGTACAGTACAGTTCAGTACAGCACGGTACAGCACAGTACAATACAGTACAGTACAGTACAGTACAGTGCAGTATAGTGCAGTACAGTAAAGTACAGTACAGTATAGTTCAGTACAGTATAGTTCAGTACAGTACAGTACAGTGAAGTACAGTACAGTATAGTACATTGCAATACAGTACAGTGCAGTATATTACGGTACAGTACTGTACAGTACAGTGCAGTACAGTACAGTACACTACATTACGGTACAGCACAGCACAGCGCAGTACAGTACAGTGTAGTACCATACAGTACAGTTCAGTGCAGTGCAGTGCAGTGCAGTACAATACAATACAAAACAGTACAGTACAGTGCAGTACAGTACACTACATTACGGTACAGCACAGTATAGTGAGTACAATACAGTGCAGTTCAGGGAAATATAGTACAATGTATACAATGCATTTCAGTAAAGTACATCCCAACTCATTGTAGAGCAGAAAAATGCTCTGCAGTGTACCATATGCAAATATCTACGCTTAAAATGATTCATTAGAACTCGATGCGCATTTGGAAATATACTGAGTAACTTTAGGCGTCCCACTCGCATATACTGAGTAACTTTAGGCGTCCCACTCGCATATACTGAGTAACTTTAGGCGTCTCACTCGCATATACTGAGTAACTTTAGGCGTCTCACTCGCATATAATGAGTAACTTTAGGCGTCTCATTCGCATATACTGAGTAACTTTAGGCGTCTCACTCACATATGCTGAGTAACTTTAGGAGTCTCACTCACATATACTGAGTAACTTTAGGCGTCTCACTCGCATATATTAACTTTAGGTGTCCCACTAGCACAGAACAAGAGCGAGGAAAAATTGAGGATTGTAATTGGCTATAAATGGAACTGCTTCGGTGACGATGATTAGGCGGTCTCATCACAACGTAATTAAAAAACTTGAGAGTTAGTGTAATAAAAACATCGCAACATTTATCCATCAATGGACCTGTTCCTACAACAACACCAAAGCGGTAATATCGATAGCGTTGTCTAAGATCCTCTTTATGTTATTAAGGTGTTATTGAAAATGTTACGTTTAAATTCAACAGAAGTAATAAGTTATTCAACTATGACAAACGGTAAGGTTAGCATTACACTACTTATCTCTAGAGGTAATAACTCTGCGAATTATATCAATATTTGCTGCTCAGGGCGGCAGCCTCTGAACAAGGTACTGCACATGGCGGTAGCCTCTGATCAAGTTGTTGTACATGACGTTAGCTTCTAAACAAGTTGATGTACATGGTGGTAGCCTTTGAACAAGTTCCTGCCCGTGGCGGGAGTCTCTGAACAAGTTTTTGTACATGACGGTAGCCTCTGAACAAGTTGCTGCACATGACGGTAGCCTCTGAACAAGTTCCTGCACATGACGGTAGCCTCTGAACAAGGTACTGCACATGGCGGTAGCCTCTGAACAAGTCCTCACACATGTCCAGCTACTTGGGACCAGAGCTCGAAGGTCTCTGGGCTCGAGCACACGCCCGCCCATTCCAGCGTGTGGACGCGAGGCAAACACTGACCAGGGAGGCTGTGTTCGCGTGACCAGCAGGGCGCTGGGAGCTGGGTGGAGATCATGGAGAGCTTGTTCAGTGGTCCTTGAGGCAGTCGGGTTAGTTAAATATCATTTAAGTGTGGCTACTTAAGTACTTGTGAGGAAATGACTATGAGCGTAGGTTTTTAAATTAGGAGTGTTATGCTGACGTGAAGACGGCAAAACATTTGCAAGGATTTAATAAGGGGGACGAGCAGTTCTCGGCTGCCTGCACGGGCTCGAGGGAAGAAGATCGTTCTGATTGTTGCGTAGAGGAGGAGGCTTGTAGGTGTGACGTTCACGGACATGCAAGTAATTTACGCAGTAGAGAGCTTCTATTGAGATTACTGACTTAAGTCCGACGCCTGACTAGGTTTCCGCACAGGCTTTCCAATGTTAACGTGGGAAATGGCGTTTATTAGGAGGCTGTTTGCAGACTTGGCCAAGCAAATTTTCGATCCACGAGAGCAGCGTTTCCAACTGAAACTTAGACTTTTTTTCTCAATTTGGAAAAAGAGTTTTTATATTCAGATCGCAGGCTATCAAGGATAGCTTAGAATTTCAGAGAATGATTATTTCTTCACATGAGAAGCAGAAGTATTTTCCAGGGCTTGTTCATAAAACTGTGAAAAATACTGGAGCAAAACTCGGCAAACAACACTGTGTAACTGGCAGTTCATGCGTGCATTCTCTCGACATTGTTCACAGAAAATGTTTCCGACCGTTTAACTTAATACTTCATTCCACAGTCATGGAATTATTATTAATACCTATCAATAATTACTACATTTTTAAAGTTTAACATAATAATAATGGTTTAAAAAAGTAAATTTCGTGACAATCGTGATCGATATTTGTCCCATGAGGCAGCTACTGACAAGGTCGACCGTGTTGGCACAACTGCGGCGGGGTCGACATTCGGGCCAAGTCGCGCGCAAATTACAGCTGATGAATTCTGTTGAATTAAACTCAGTTTAGTGAATACTTAATAAATGAGAAGATACTGCTGCGGTGTAGCGATATAAACTCACGCGTAAGAGAGCTATCACTTGGCTGTAATTTTACTGATTGAAAACCCGATGTACCAAGCTTTATATATGAATGAGATCGGAATAAACGATTTTGAACTTTTCCTGTTGTTGTGGTACTGAAACGCACGGAAAATGCTTTAAAAATCCCACACGTCCGAAAATGATTTTTGAGACTTTCAAAGATCAACTTAGTTTCAATGAAAAACGTATCATAAACTAGTCTATGTAAAATTTGATAAATATAAGGTTATCTCAATTAACTTTGTAGGTTTTTATTATTAACATGTTACATTAGTCCAATTTTTCATGTCAAGTGCAAGGTTTTCGAAAAATCGACCTATCAGTTCCTTATCACTATTTGTATTAAGAACATGTACATATATACTGTAACTATACTATGTTCAAAAAATGCTGATAACACAGTAATTTTGTGAAGATGTGGAAATTCCTTGCATGCGTGTCGAGACGCCAGCTCCCGTGACCCCAAGTTCTCGCAAGAAGTGACACTATTTGGACGCATGGTGGCACGCCGCGGCCTGAGATGAGTGGGCTGACAGCGTTCGCAAGTGAAAATTAGTGTTCAGAATATAATGCACGCTTTACAAGTGCACGTACCCTCCCCACAATGCATTCCTCCGACACGGGAAGCGGGCGCTAGACGAGCGTTGCCGATCAGACGGCGCGCAATGTCAGCATTGAGTGTTTTGTCCTCCTGTGTTATCATTCTACCGCCTCAAGGTGAAATCGCGCCTTACAGGGAGGACGAGGCAGCTTTTAGTCTTGCATTGTGAGTACGAATCTATAATACGTGTCTACACCATGTATCTACGTTCAAAAGAAACCGGAATCACGGACCTTGTGACTCACATATGTATTTATCATTGAATGAAAGTCTGTTCGAAATAACAGGCTCGTATTGAACAGCCCATGCGTATTAGCATAATTAAATCATGTATA
This sequence comes from Orchestia grillus, assembly GCA_014899125.1. Taxonomy (NCBI): domain Eukaryota; kingdom Metazoa; phylum Arthropoda; class Malacostraca; order Amphipoda; family Talitridae; genus Orchestia; species Orchestia grillus. The sequence goes on from VOMN01035213.1 coordinate 8,630, forward strand.
TAATAATAAAACTCTGATTTCCTCGCTTGAAGCCGTGTACACTCGTCCGTAATGACACGAGACAAAAAGCCAAAACTCATCTTTTAGTAATTAAATGAGCGTTTTATCCTATCATGGTTAAGGTTCATAGGAACTAAAGTGAATGAATCATTTTCTTTGGCTTTGTTAGGGAATATTTGTTAGGAAGCAGAGATGAATCCTTAGAGGCTCAAACGGGACTTGTGATCTTGTGGGTTAAGGGTCTTCTCTAAAAGTACCTTCCAGCTCAAACAATGTAGAATTCATAAAATGTTCCTTGTTCACAAACTGAAGCTAGAATGTTCATCACGGAGAAACCCTGTCGTCCAGCCCTCGTCCTGCGGTGCACAGCGCGAGCGTCTCAATGGATGGCCAGGAGGTCGCAGCACTCCGACTGTTATTGCTCGATTTTTCTTCCTTTTCTGCACCTGATGATAGCTGAGAACCCAAACTTTTGGAATTCGCTTTACTTTATTATGTCCTCTAAAGTATTGAATTATTTGTTGTGGTGTAAACATTTTTATTGTGGTTGCTCTTTCCCGCCAAGCAGCTTTGACATTGATATGCTACACTGAGTCATGGTTTCGAAGCTATAACAGTTCAATCAACAGCTACATATATTAGGTAAACGTATATGATAAAAATAACAATTATGTGCGTTCGATTGGGAAATTTAAATATTATCTGATAGGTTTATCAACTTAAACAACTGAAAACATTTAAGTAAAGTATGGATATGTTTGGACTCCAAAAAATTATAAAAACTAAAACTTACATTCATTGCGTGACTGATGAGGTTCGTCCATGTTTACGCAGCAGTCCCATGCCCTGACCTTGGTCCCATGTCCAGGGACACGGCCAAGGCCCCACGTGCATTGAAGGAGGCGCAGGCGGGGCCGTGCGAGGCCACCCGAGCCCCAACACCACCTCTTTGTTTTGGAGTCGCACTGCACACAGCCAGCCTCCCCTCGGTGCCCCTGGGGACAGCTGGGGAGTCCAGGCTGGTAAGAACTCGGGGCAGACCGTACTTGTACAGAAATGTAGCATTTTTAGAATTGTGATAAATTTGATCAGGTCGATTTTGTACTCAAAAATGAAATGTTCGATAAACTGCTATAGGAATGAAGAAAAGTCAGGGATAACTGCTGGAGAGTTTTGTTCTTTGAACCCCAACATCCCGGAACCAACCATCTCCGGTGACTTGTACAAACAGCATTAACTGCTTTCTTGTATTGGCTGACAAGATGACTACGTAGCAATCACGCGCTGCTCCTCATTTATCCATTGCTGCACTCTTCATTTTACTCACACATTGGACCCTTCTAACGTTGATTTCTCCCCCGCTTTCTTCATTTGAACACGTCTTCGTCGACACAAGTTGCCATAAACACGCTATAGTTGACATAAGTTGCCATAAACACGTGCTAGTTGACATAAGTTACCATAAACACGCGTTAGTTGACATATGTTAACCAGCATCGGAAACACTGTAAAAATATTAAGTAACGAGATGGACACAATCCAGTCACTCTACAAAGTCTACATGCTCTTTGGAACACCTACTATCCAGTATGACCGTAATTTATGCGTGTTATGCTCTCTATAACACCATCCAGTC
>VOMN01035216.1:0-23259 GCA_014899125.1 Orchestia grillus
ATACCCTTCTTCTGTAAGTCAATGGGTGCATACATATATGCATGCGAGTGGTATGAATCGACCTCTCAAATCTTGACGAACATCAACCTTGTGTTGCCGTTCCGTCACACTTTGTTTTCCCATGAATGCATCGATTCACAATAGTGACATTCAGTTTTTCAAATTCATTTCTTCACAAAAGTCAATCAATTTCTGTCCAATTTGCATTGACATTTTCATCAAGTATATCAACATGGCCATTCATATCACCTATTATAATCACTGGGTATCTTTTATGTGCTTGTACAATTCTCATAATCCTAGCATACTTCATTTGCCAATGGTCCTTGTTGTACTCCTTCTCTTTCTCTGCCAATTGTCTTTCAGTTGTCATGTACTACACAATTATGACACATTTTTTCCCTGTCATAGTTTCACATTCTTCCAATTTCCATTCTAACTCATTTTTCCCAATCAATCCAACTCCACCATCCTTTTTCTAGCACCGACCGGTCCTTTTCCTACATTCGATACTTATTTTCCATGCAAACGATGTTTACCGTAGCTCGCATCTGGGTCTCCCCTACATCAACGTAATCTAGTCCACCTTTCTCACATTCACCAACCTGATCATCCAGCTTACCTACCTGCCATCCACGCACATTTATGCATCCAAACTATGAAATACTGTCACTGCATCCTTTTATTCTTCTCTGATAATAAATTCTCTGGTCTTTCTGATGACATTCTGCTGTCACTCATACGATCTGACTATCCATTAGATTATGGGTAGCCCTCATCCAGCCGATATACCTTTTTGAGAGCTTCATCTCACCTTCTTGTGAAAGGTGGACTCCATCTCTCAAAAAGCATTCGGTCTGGATTAAGGTATCCAAATCCAAGAAGCCAGACCCTACTTCATGCTTCCGTATACATTCTACTTTCATTCTCAAAATCCTTTCATGAAGAATTCGTACTTCTCATCACAAGCAGGCTTTCTAAATAGACTCATTACTGCAATTCTCACCTTTTTCTGCTCGCATTCGACCACTTTTATAATGGCATTCATGGTACACTCTTCCACTTTCAATCAAATCTTTTCCACCTCCTTGTACTATCACTATGCCTCCATTCATACAATCAATCACTTTTTCAGTATGTGCACACATTTCTTTTATTTCTTTTCCTTTCAAACGTGTGCATTCTCTGCTACCAAACAGCCTTGCATACCTACTAACATTCTTCACTATGCTATCCCCTCATATTCGCATCTTAGGTTCCACACTCTCTTGTGCACTTCTTTCTCTCAGTTTTACACTCTCTTGCATACGTCTCTCCCAGTTTCATACTCTCTAGTACACTTCTTGCTCCCACTTTCACACTTTTCACCTTTCTCATTTATTCCTTTTTACAGCTTTCTGACACTCTTCAATTCACTTTTCAAAACCACAATCTCAGCCGGCAATCTTTCATTCTTCTCTTCCAGCTCCTCTTTTGCCTCACTCAAGCACCGCCAGCATTCAAAAACCATCTCATTAATCTCTGTCTCACTCTTCTCATCTAAATCCTTGCTAAACTTCATCTCCACCTACGTATCACAAGCCATACATTGAATCTTCCTTTCACCTCCAACGATTCTGCCCCAATCAGCCTATATCAAATCAAATACAAACATTTATCACTGGGGCACTCTCGTTGCTCTCCAGAACACACACGTCACTATCTAATGTGAAGAAATAAAACACGCAAAAATAAATCAGAGATTACAACTTAGATACAAACATAAAAAAACTGTATTATAAAACTTTGCCTCTGGTAAATCGGAGATCAGCAACACGTCCAGTCGCAATCCCGGTCAAAATCCCGTCATTATGTGCAAATACTTTTGCCATACTACAGACTGCAGACAACGGATGTAAGCGAAACGAATTTAGATGAACCTAGGTTGTGCTAAGAGCATTTGCTGTGTCGTACGTATCTCGTGAGGCATGAGACCAATTCTACTTCATTAGAGGGCAGCAAAACTATCTGACAACCCCAGCAAGGACCGCCAGACAAGGTCAGTACCTTTGTTAATTCCAAGACGTTTTGCCGTTGGGTTTTCAATACCTTTCAACTACTGACGCTTGAGGCATGTGAGGAGTGGGTGATTTAAGCTTCCTTTTCCAAGGGAAGCCCTACGTGGTTACGTGAAAATCAGTGCCTGAGCCGGGAGTCGAACCCTAACTTCCCAGCTGCGAGGCTATCACACTAACCAGTGCGTCATGGAGTCCACTCGGTCCTCAGCAAGGACCGTCTGACGAGGCCAACTAGAACTGACTGACGAGACCGGTGCTCGGCGTTACTGCAAACGGCGATGCTAAAATATCGCATTTGTTAGCCTTTGGAGATGAAAATTGTAGAGTTTTCAAGGATGCTCGAAAGATGCACTGCCAGCAGATTGAGTGGAGAAGTAACACAGGAGCTTGGATTGCGAAAGGAATATTCCTTGAGTGGTTTAATGCGCTTTTGCATCATCCGTTGATCAGTGCAATATAATTTAAAGCATTGATTCCAAATCCTTACCGGCCATTGACAATTCTCCAAGTCATCTTAAAAAATCTCGAAAATTTGAAGCCAAAAATCAACCTTATCTTTCTCGCTCTAAATTCGACAGCTGTTTTCCTATCGATGGACCAGGAAGCAATGACGAAATTCAAGTTGATTTATGTCATGAGAAACCTGAAACACTCAGTCTCATATCCTTTCGAAAGAAAAGAAGATGTATCAAATCAATTCAAATAATAATCATCGAGTGTTGTGGGTGCTGCAGAGCACATGAGTTAGGGAAGGATTGTGGGACTCAGAAGCGGCATCGTGGACTGGCTGCTCTGGGGCGAGCGTGCGCTCCCTCCTGATTTGTGCGCCCACGTGCAGGGCTGTAGTCACAACACTTGGGCAGAAGTATTTTAAATTAATTTTATAATGTAATAATGCATCGTTAGCTGGCAAAAAATCAGCACAGTCAGTTTCACAGGTATAGTTTTCAAACTTAGTTAGGTCATGAAATACATATCAAAAAACATTTTGCGAAAAAAAGTACGTTATAAAACATTTGAACAAAATTCCATGAGACGGTATCCTTGAATGGGACATGGAGTACAGCAAATAATTTTCAGCCTGTTTATTTCCCTACACATATGAATCGTATATCTGCAATTTATCGTATCTTAAATTTGAACCGAAGTAACTTGAATAGTTTTTAATTATATTTGTAAAAATAATTCGCATTTGATTTTATAATAATTTTTTTGACTTAGATCCAGTCAATGATCCAGTTATCCGGAGAGTTCGTAATGCTCGTGGGGCATTAGTCCAGAATCGCCAGTATAAACAAAAAATCTTTAGTGTGAAAAGAAACTAAATTACTTTTTCAACTTCATTGAAGATCATAGTAATTTATCGTTCCTAATTCGCTATTTCAATTGTAGATATAATTCTTATTATTAGTTAATTTAAAGTTACCTAACCACATGGAATGTCATCCAAAGAAAGCGTAGAGAATGGGGTCCATTTAGTGAGGACTAAAGAGAACGAGCAATCTATGCACAGGATGCATTTTTACATAGAATCCTCTGCGCATCGAAACATCTAATCAAGAAAGATTTGAGATTTGAGCTGAAGAGCGTTTACTCGATAATACTACCACAAGTCAAATAAAGGGAGTAAGACAGTACTTTTTTGTAATTTGCTGATTACTTTAAGGAATGTGTGTTCAACCTTGCGCTGCTGGTGCTTCTCAAACAAATTTCAACACGGCTGAATTTATTTACGCTTCTGGTCAGTTTCCCAACTACCAAATGTAGCTTTGTCGTTCAACCTCGCTTGCCATCTTGAGAACAGGTTTGTGCACTAATATGAACTTAATTCTGACGTTGTTCTCATAGTTCCTGAAGTCTGGTTCGTAATTTGAGATGAGTCAGTTATTGAGCTCTTATCAGGCGCGTTATCTTCATTCGTTACCTGGCGTACCAGGAAGACTCTTTGTCAGTCCGCTGTGGCAGAAGATAGGAGGCTGTGAGTCAGTTTTGGTGCAAGATGTGCAGTCAGAAACAAGCATTCATCATTGTGATTAATTTTTTCTTGTGCGTGAGTATCAAATTTTAACTTGTAAGTTTTATCTGAAATAAGATAGTTTGACTAAAGAGTTGTCATCTTTGTAATTTTTGTACATTAACGTGAAGATTCTGAGTCGCGACTTTGACATACGACCACGAGACATGCAATGCTTCATTAACCTGTCATGTGAAGTGTGCTTTCTTTAGTTTTTTCACTTCTGTCTTCTGAGCCTATGCAGTGGCTGATGAAGTAAAGAAATCGTGTCTTTTAGTGTTAGCTAACTCTGTTAAGTAAATCCAAATGTAAAACAAGGAACCACTACATCTTCCAATCGTGTTCAGAGTTTATCTTACGTCACAAAGTACCTGGCGCGCATAATATTCCTGGTGTTAATTCCTACTATGCTCTGAGCCGCACGACTGACGTCGGTACCTTCCTGATGAGCATTGAACTCTGGCACCACGAGGTGTGTAGGTATGTAGGTCGTCAACAGGTACCACTAACCAGGCCATGCGTAGGTATGTAGGTCCCATCACTGGGTACCACTATCCAGACCATGCGTAGGTGTGTAGGTGGCGTCACTGGGTGCCACTAATTTCATGTGCACTTACCCCTAGAGCTGGAGTCACTGAATTCAGAAAGTAGATCTCTATGATATGAACAATTACGCCCAAAATAATTCATATCCTTCTGTTATTCTTGAATATATTTGAATAAACCCTTCACTAGGCTACTTTCATTAGCAATGCTTGTACCAAAAGTTTCGAAGGTGTTCTGGAATAAAACGCAGAATGAGAGTTTTTTAAATAACAGATTTTTATGAAATAATGAACAATGATAGCAAACGAACCATGTTGATATTTATTCGTACCCATCTCGATAAGCTGCTGTAAAGCACCTTTAGTGTAGCAAAGCAACGTAATCAGATTAATATCTGAATTTAATTTAATAATGCGGATATTCCAGGTTATTTTAGAGTATTCTAATCAGCTTACTTAGCATTAGCATCCGTGAAATACTTCATTTCAACTTTAGCCACGGCTCAGAAAACATGGTGAAGACGAAAGAGGCCAGTATAGAGTTCAGGTAAAAATTGTATACGCTGACAAGAACGGCAGTGTCTATAAATCCATTTCGAAGCAATTTGAAGTCCATGTATCAATTGCTCAAAGTATCTATCGTCCATAAGTAAAAAAGTGTAATAGCATTCAGAACCTTCCAGGACGAAGAAAAAAGAAGCTCTCACCTCGATCAGTGCAACATGTAGAACGAAAAGTGAATAAAAATCCGAAAATCATAAGCAGTCATATTGCAGAATTTCAGTATGAAGGGAATCCAAATTTCTTGATCATTACTATAGGGAAAAGTTAATACGGAAAGACTGAAAGAATGCAGACCCAGAAAAACACCTCTTCTTACGGACAAACACGTTACAGCCCTATTATCATTTGCGAGAAAATATATTGATGAGACAAACTTCTGGTCATCGGTTCTTTGGTCAAAAGAGACTAAGATGGAACTTTTCGGTTACAGAGACGTTTCTATTGTCTCGAAAAGAACAGGTGAAGTGTTCAAACATAAAAACTCTGTTCCAATTAACTGAGCAGCAAAATGGCGGGAGTCGTACGTTTTGTGAATGTTTCTCGGCCAATAGAACTGAAAGCATTGTGAGGGTTAAAAGAACCACGAAACAAGGCCAATTTGGTACAATTCTTAGTAAAAATTAGGAACAATCTGTAGAAGCTCTTCAATTGGACCCGATATTGTCTTTCAGTGTGATAATGACCCAAGTATACAGCAAAACCTGTGAAGAAATCTCTGGAAGACAATGAAGTTAATGTTTTGCAGCTACCAAGCCAAAGCCCCAGTCTCGCCCCAATCGAATATTAATGAGGGGTTGTTAAGAAAAATGTCAATGCCAGGAAACCCAAGAAGGTTGAAGAATTGGCGAGAATTGTAAAAGGTTACGGGTCCAAGATTTCTGTTGTCGGCAAGAACCTTGTAGTGAACTATGCAAATGTCTGGAGACAATTAATAAAAGTGAAGGCTTCGCAACAGGTGATTGAGATGAGTAAGAACAAATATGAACATGATTCATTCACCTTTTTTGTTCAGTATTTTTAAATGAATTGTTTAAAAAACTCTCATTTTGCGTTCTATTTCGGAATACCCTCGAAACTTTTGGAATCAGCATTGCTAGAAAAGTAGCCAATGGAGGATTTATTCGATTTTATTAAAAAATAATACATGCGTATGAATAATTATTTGCATTACTGTAACTTGGTGTTAAAATTCTTTGAGGGACGCATATCGTGGATTTGACGAGCTGGCTGAGTGAAGTAAATGATCTGGATACCAGGCAGCATGAAACTCGTACCTGAAAGCCATGTAAGAACTTTACTGATGAGGGTCTATCCTATAAGTCATCAGAAAGTCAAAATTATTCATCAAGCGCAAGCCAGTTTAAGCGTGAAAAGCAATATGCGTCTAAGTTAAGTGTGATTTTGATGCCGACTGTCATTTAAAATACGCTCGTGATAAATTGAATGAAAGCTCTGCAATACACGTTCACTTCGGTATTCGAAACATAGTTGAGGCGCTAACTCTTTTTCGAATGATTGGAAAAGTTTTTTTTTGTTATCGAAAAAGCAAATGAAAAAGGTTGAATTGTCCGAAACAGCGAAAGGAAAACTAAATATCTGAGAATTAACAGGGAGAATAAAACACTCAATGAATAATTTTTCAGCACAAAATAATCTATGAATGATCCAAAAAATTATTTTTTTATTCCCATATGGTAGAAATCACTTTTAACATCCCTGAAAAAAATTTCTAGACGAATGCAGTGAATCAATGTTCAAGAATATACTTGATAAACATGGTGTAGTGGTTAGCTTGATGGCCTCTCAGCCGAAAGGATAAGGGTTCGAGCCTTGGCTCAGGTGAGGCTTTTCACGTGACTGCAGAGTACTTTCCTTGGAGAACGAAGTTTAAACCACACATTCCTCACATCCCCCACCACACCAGTAGTTGTAAGGTATTTAAAACCCACCAGTAAAATGTGTTGGAATTAATAAAGGCTCTTTTTTTTTAAATGGAATGAACGATGGATTTGAAATTTCGGTAAGCGTCATACAAGCATATATTAAACTGGACATGAATGCCACATTTCATCTTCACAGTTGAGCACAGTTTTTATTGCCATATCACGCTCATCAACTGCAAATAGTATATATTTTCATCTAAATTAGACAGACTGAATGAGACAACGTCTCTCAGATTACTCTCCTTTTCAGTTGAACGGAGAGCATTTAATAAAAAAAAACTGAAACTAAAACATTATAGCACACCGGGAAAAAATCGATAGGATGCGTGACCTTTTTTGGAATTTCAATTGAATAATTATTTTTTCTTAATTAACCTGAGGGACCTGGATGGGGCTCGAAGAACACACGGTGAGGAAGGGGATTATTTTTTGAAGATGTCGCAGGGTGTCATACAGAAAACGGAACCCGAAATAAAAAAATATAAATCAAAAAATATTTGTTGCATTTTCATTCTGTTTCGATCATATTCTTTGTTGAACGTTTTTCAACATATGCCATGCATTTTAATGATATATCGTCAGAAATGTTTACCAGTAATTACTATGCTGAAGGCTGTCAGAAATATGTTTGCGCAAGAAAGTCAAACAATAAAATGTAGACGCCTAAATTTGGCCTTTATTTGAAGCTTTAGGAAAGAAGTCCTTACAAATACGAAATAGTAAATAATTACATTAAAAATATTGTGACCATGTTTTAAGCTCAAACTCTTCTATATGTCGTCCATTTGTGTCCACGCACTTTTAAGCCCTTGATCGCATCGATCAAACGACTCGTTTGATTGATTGTCGATCATTTTTTAGTGTATTGAATTAGTTAATGCAGGGGTGGCCATCCTATGGCGCATGCGCCAAACGTGGCGCATTGCATGACTTGAAGTGGCACAATGCATCCTTGAAGTGGCGCAATGCATCCTTGAAGTGGCGCAATGCATATATATTATATATCAAGTAGCCATGGGGGGTGAGTACAAGAGATTTATGGCGCATCTGAAACCGTATGACATAAAATTGACGCATGGTATGTAAAAGGTTGGCCACCCCTGAGTTAATGATTCTTTTTTTCAATTCTTCAGTGTTTTGACGGAGGCTAGAATATATACTTTCGTCATTAAGTGTCCATATAGAAAATAATCACACGGTGTTAGATCTGGGAATCATGGAGGCCACTCAATTTTTTGACTTATTGCAACTATGCGGTTATTAAAAACTTCTCTCAGCCGGGTTCTCGCAGCTATCAGTCTTAGAGCCGTTACGCTGTTCTGTATCCACCAAACTTTGTTAACTCGATTGGCATAAATATGCTAACTCAATAAAATATCTTTAAAAAAAATTTAAGATGTTTTATCAACACGTATAGCATTTGTTGATCAGCGCTCAACGAAGAATATGGTCGAAACAGAATAGAAATGCAACGAATAGTTCTAGAATTATATCATTTTCATTTCGAGTTCCGTTTTTCGTTGAACACCTTGCACATCTCACATCGTCAGTATACGGGTAGCTTAACAGGGCTTAGAATTGTATCAGCAGTATCGAAGGGGTGCGAATTTTCCTGTCGAATTATAAAACAGAACTTATCTAGATTAGATGCGATTTAGGCAGCGGAGGTAAGTCCGATAATTCACCAGGCCCTCCGCCTCGAGATCCTTACGCTTTTGAGTCTGTGCTCTCTCTTTCTTCTCTAACATGGATACTCTTTCTTGAGGGTAAGAGATACATCCGGCAAGCGTATATCTCAAATTCTTACGAAATAACATCAGAAGCTTAAATATTTTTTACTTATTTTAAGCAGTGAATCAGTAGACATTAAGTGTGAGACAAGAATTTCAGTTATTTAAAATTCAATACTTAGTAAGGGATTTTAGCTTGAACGTCGTCTATCTAATCGTTCAAGAAATTTCTTAGTTATGAGGTAGACGCTTCGCTCGACAATGTGAATTTATACTTTGAAAGGGGATTCGCTTAGGATAGGAGTAGGTATTTGAACTTTACTAAAGGATGTGAATAATTCTTCTGACACCGACACTATATTAACTCTGAATAACTCTGACGCCAAAGTAGCTTAAATCGCCGATGGATAAAGGGAAGAATCAAGTGCACTTCTGTGATTTGTCATTAAATTTCGTGAATGCAGATTATGACACCAATTGATCTCAAAATAAGTGTTGACATATAGATTCATAATACGCGTTCATATTAGCGCTAAAGAAATTCCTCTGAACGAGGATGAACATGAAATTTATGTACACTTACTTACTTTTCTGAGACGAATGGGGTGACCGGCGACTCTGAATTTGGTTAGGGGACCATCGAACTTTTTATGCTTGAATTCTGTATCATAATTTGAAATACAATATTTAATTGTAAAGACTTCATGAGTACAATGAGGGAATCACTCACTTTGTGGTGACTCTGATTTTATGAAGCCGTTGAAATAAGCATCAAAAGCATCACTACAAAGAGGTGCTAACCAAGGTGGAGACCAATCTCAACGTTCTGTCTCACGTTTTCCTCAACCTCTCTGCTTGAGGCCCGTCCACACTATCAATCTTTGGAACGAATTTAGTGCTTTTCAACTCTCCGCGAACACAAACACACCTTGAGCGCTGGTAGATTTCGGTGAGTTTGTGTTTTCCAACGGGTTGGAAAATTCCCGACACAAACTTTCGTAGAAATAGGGAACAGTTGCTTGTTTATGTATTTATTGTGCTGATGAATGTTTGATTTTATAAGAAACCGTTATTTTGGTGCTTTATTCATTTGATAATAGCTTAACACTTTGCCTCTGGAGCGGGCCATATATGGTACACACGACCACCTAACCTAATGTAACCAACGTTGGTTACATGTGTAAATACAAATTTTCAAGTTTTCATCAAATTCGTGTTCATCAATCGAAGAAGCTAGTTATGATTAGAAAGAGAGGTCCTTACGTATTATCGGGAGGACCTCATTCCCAAAGAATACAAACATTTACCCGAAATTTGGGAGAATTCCCCATGCAGTGGTTGCTCTTGCCCAACAAATTTCTCGAAAAATCCTGGTATGAAGTGTTTTTACCCTAAATTGTACATGAAATTTGCCCTGGAAAAATATTACTGGTCAATATGTTCAGAAGATATGATTATTTCATCATATGAAGCCAATGAAATTATATAGCAAGCAATTGCGACGTTCTGGCCTCCGGAATTACAAATGTAATGGTTAGGTTAGGTTAGGTTAGGTTAGGTAATTCCGGTTTTTTTAAAGGTCCTCCCGATAATACGTATGCACCGAAAGAGAATTAATAGGGAAACCAAATTTGCCAAACCAAAATCTATCATTTTTGAATTCGCAGCGGAGATATTTGTCGGTATGTAACTTTATCTGCGTGGAGAATCGTAACAAAAGTGTTAATATTGTCATATGAATCTATTTAAATTAAGAATTAGTTAATTTAGCATAAATAGTAGCTGGCAACTTGCTGGCATGACATTAGGAGATCGACGGCTGCAGATTTTTCAAACAGAGTAAAAACGTCATTACTTAAAAAAAATGACACTTTCATCATTCGCAACTGCCAAGAAATAAAATTAAAACACTAGCATGCATCAATTTCATATAGGTATTCAAGGAGCAGTGTCGTTTGTTTACATTTACACAGGCATAATTTCATGCGGCCCAAAGTACCGACAGGACACGATTCAGAAGAATTTGTATTTTTGTTTGCGTTTTGGTGTGTTTGTGATTGAAGGAAAGTTTGATAGTGTCAACGCTGTTTTAAACTCTCGGACCGCGTTAAGGCACTGTCTCATATATCTACACAAGAGGCAGTGGTTAAGGTCTCCCTCCAACTGCGGGATAACCCAGACAGAAACATCGTTGGTACGCAACCTTAACAAAGTTGTGCTCCCAAATGTCCTTGGCTGCATTTTATACTTATCAATCGTAGACCTTCTATTTCGTAAATAACTCAAAATTTATTGGTTGACTATGGTAATAGTCTTCATGATTCATTTTGAATCTTTCGATTAAGATTTTTTTTCGAATGCTAAAAAATGCTGAGTTCCAGGCGTTCATGCCGTTGAAAAGGAAACTAAGTCGTGATCTGCTTTTGAAGCTGTAAGGGAAAGGCAATTAGGAACTCCGTAATTGTACACTGATCCTCGGAGTCACGAGCTCTTCAAGCTATCGAAAACTAATAGTAAGAACTTAAGGTTTGACCGCTAGGATTCATCATAAAAAACATAAAATTTGATAGGCATTACTTGTAGTAGAATAATTGATCTGACTTGTATTGTAGTTGATGCTTCCGTGAGCTTAGTGAGAAATTGTTGCAACATTTTTATATCTTTGTTTGAAAGATAATTTAAACATGAAGGTTGTTCAGTATGTGTCAGTGATGCTGCTTAACACGTTGGCCACGATTTCTCCATACAGGTAAAATTTCATGTCGACAAATATCTCCGCTGTGAAGGTAAAAATCAAGGTTTTGTTTTCACAAATTTGGATATCCTATTCATTTTCCTTCTAATCTAAACTAGCTTATTCGAGTAATGAACACAAATTTCATAAGCCATTAAACATTTGTGTTCTTATGTGTTAGCCCTTTGGTTACGTTCAGTTAGGTTAGATGATCGCGCGTGCCACATCTGGGACACATCGCACTCAAAGTGTTAAAAACTTTTAAAGTCGTAATAATTCTTCTATAATTAGCTGGAAATACAATATAGAGCTATACCAACTCTACTTGTAAACTTTGAGGACGTTACTGCTAGAAAAATTAGTGCAGCCGTTAAATAAAAAAAATTCTGACTTCGTATATCACATGAATTCAGAAATCTTGGTTTACCCTCAAATAAAGAGTGTGGTTTACCGTGTGGTCCCGCAACAAATAGATGCGGATATACTTTCAATGTGGTCCAATACCTAATTGTCGCCACAGTGCCTCTCTCTGGCGGGCATCGGGCTGATCGTGTACAGGAGCCATGAACAAGACCTGCTCAATAATGAGGCACTTCAGAAGCAGCAGCTCAACTTTCCTCTGACTGAGGGCATCGTGCTGAAAGTAGTGGTCATCACAGCCATCTTGGGCATCATCAGCATTGCTAAGAGCAGAAGTTCTCTGCTCATAGTGGTGAGTGACGTCGCTCGTGAGTAGTAAATCCAGCTTGAAAATTATATTTGGTATCGAATTATTAAGTAAGAATTGTTTTTTTTTCAGTGTAAATCATCTCTATTTACATTTTCTGTAGCTCCAAAGTGACGCTGAGGGTTGCTCTGTGATTTATGATAAGACTTCATTGTTTCCTTCTATTAAGGTGAAATAAATCATACCGTAGCAAATTTATTCTTGATGTTTCGTTTTAATACACTTTCCGTTTCGTTTTTGAAACATACACTCGCGATACCATTTCATCACCTTCTGATTAGAGGCTAAATTCAACTGGATGACAGGAGTACGTAATTGCTATTTCGTCAATATAAGGCTACTGTATGTCTGGCACTGCTAGCACAAAAGATTTCTGAATTACACGGCAAGATACGAACTGGATAATCCAGTGTAACTTGACTACACGGTAAACGACGAAAACATGAACTCGTGAGAGAGTGCGATGTATGAGTTTCTGTTATTGGCTGTCTAGGTTTGGTATTATTAATTTTTCATATTCAAAATAAATTTACCATGTTGATGGCTATTCATTATGCTAACGCTGAAGCTCACGCGAATAATGAAGTAAAAATTCACTGAAAATAAGTGGAAATTTCTGGGGTAGAAAACAAAACGTTGTCTTTCCCTTCCGAATAGCGAGACTTGATACTCAAATACGGTATATTTCACGGTGTTTACATGGAAGGGAACTCAAAAATTATAGGCTATAGTATTTACAGCTCTCACGGCAAATCCTAAAAGGAAAATTTTCTTTAAATATCGTATGTTGAGCAGAACAGTGTGATACTGCAGTTGCTTTTGATGGCAGAGCTGACTCTGTGTGGTTACTACGCCGGGAAGCAGAACGGCACCAACAAACTCGAAGAAATCCTGACCGTGGTGCTGCATAACGAAGAAATCAACGTTGACTTCGATTTGGTAAGATCAGCATTATTTTAGTATTCCTTGCACTTTCCTGTGCGGTCGTTAAGATTTGGGGGCATAAATGTTTATCACTGTAGAGCTAAAATAAAAGTTTACATTAATATTTTACAAACATTTACTTATCGTACATTTTTCATTAATTGAGTACAATTTTAGGAAACTTTTACCAAATTCAAACAACCTCATTATAATAATTTTAAAAGACAAAATTAATTTATGATTGAGAGGAAAATTTACTCCAAATATTCGTGATATTTTATAAATGTACATCATATTATTTAGCAGGAAAATTTTAGTATCAAAACAAAAATAGGCAGAGCAACAAGAACAAATAAAGCATCTCAAAGTCAATGGGAGCGAGCAGACTTATTAATGTGGGAACAGTTTGCATTTTAAATTAGTTTAAATAGAGGATGCTGGCAGTGGTTTCTCCCAGCATAAAACTCAAACTAAACTCGATGGCTTAGGTTAAAATATTCAGTTATTATATTAGCAACGAAAACTTTAAAAGAAGTACTTCTAAGACACATTTCAAATTTTTTCCGTAGAGTTGTGACATGATTACCTTCAACATGGGTATGAGTGGTGTCATCAAACTTGGTGCAGATATACCTGCTCTCGCTTTATTTCTACGTTAATAGAACTAGAAGGAGCAGATTAGCATGTGTTGAAAGCGATATTCAATCTCGTTTTATCAGTTTACAAAATCAATCTTAGCTCAGAAAAGCTTGAAAAATAAATGAAATTTTCTAATATTTCAGCCATTCATATGTCTCATGAAGCACTTCTGAGTGAGACGGAAATGTCAAAAGGTTTCGTCATTTCTAATTATCAAACGAAGTAACAGAAAGACATTTACGATTCAGTCCTGTTCATGGAATCATTTTACATGTTGTGTAGTTAATATACTCCTACAGTATACAATCTAACTCTAAAGTAAACTTCCTTTCAATTCAATAGAGACATATGTTCGTCCTGCCTGGCCTTCCTTATTCACATATGTTTCAACTCTTGAATTTTGTGGCCTGAATGTGTTCTTTTTAACAGGGTTCTACATCATCAACCTCGCTTATCGCCATCGTCGCGCTGCAGATTACTGTGCAGGCCAGTAGATGAACTGACTTTAAATTCAGTAAAGATATTTGAGAATATATTTAGAGTGAAGGAAAAAGAAACCGCTCGTATTTGGTCCAGCGAAGTACCAAGCGAGTCAGGAAGTCTACCTTATAGTCTTGGTCTTCCAATACTCATGTGTGCACACAGTAAAGGGTTTTATTCCCTGACAATAAATGCTAGTTACAAGTCAATCAAATACATGTTACGATTTGAAACCGGTTATAGCGCTGCACGAGACTGGAACATTTTTTTTCGACTGAGGGATGAATTATTACGGAGTGCAGAGCTATAGCGTTAAAGGACTATAAACTCTCTTTTACTCTGTTCGTGAAGCTTACATGAATTTACATCACAGAAGTCAGGCCTGTATGATATCCCATGTCTGCGTTGCAGGATGTTGGACGCTCGGTCATGACAAAATTTAATATTTGGCGAGTTCTGATTCAAGCGTACAAGTCATAATCTCTGACCAGGAAAAGTACAATATTTGTGGGACCAATTTTTGCATTGGAGATTCAGACATTAGTATCTATCAGGTACTTTTGTAACGATGCTCACCTTCAGCGAAGGCATATGCTAGGTATATGACCAACTTAAGTCATGTGCATTTTACCTATACTTTGAATAGTCTTTTTTGTTTCATTATCATTTTTTCTCACCAGGAACTCACCATCATCTTCACACTGATTACAGCATGCAAGATAAAATATGCGTCTTTTTACGGAGAAATCCCTGATTTTCGAAGCTCCTCTTACCGATCCGACAAAAGTGGAAGAAATCATAGAGCTTAAACTTGTTAAAAAATCAAAATTTTAATATTGTTCGTCTCTACATAGAGCACTTTTCATTGGTTTTTGTTTTCTTCCGTGATACTGTCATGACCCTCGTAGACACTCACTTTACATAGCTCGAAATTTTTGTTACATGCTGGATTAATGGCGCTGATTTTAGACTCTCCAATGTATGATACATTGTAAGTTGTTTATTAAACTTAGCCGTAAATAAGCAATCCGCCTACGTAATTTGAACTACTGAAAAACTGTTCAACTACAATTAATACGAATGAAATTTTTTCTGATCGAGAGTGCTTCGTTTCGTCGAAGATGATCAACGCTCATGAAATTGTTAACGAACAAATTTTAAGGAACCGTTTAAGCAATGTCAATCGTGAGACTCACTCAATTTCGCGCCATCCCAGATGGTCACAGCTCTGACGAAGCCTGCCACTGCAGCTGCACGCAGCTGCGTGCTGTATTTTTGAGTTAAAGCGAGAAATATTACAGGTCAAGGAAAGTAAGTATTGCCCCTAAATCTGATTGAGTCTTTTAATTGAAATATTAGGTTTTGAATAAAACTTGGATTAAACAATATTTGAATTAGATCAGAGCTAAGAGTGAATCAATAGAATTACGTTTAAATCAACTATATAAATTGACTTCGAGCTCCGAGATAAAAAAAACTGTTAACGAAAAAGAATTCTCCCTCAGCAATGCACGCTTAACGAAGCTTTTTGAACCTACTGGGAGTTATAAATTATAAATCTAAATTAATCTCGTAATACTGTAAAACGTTCCAACAGTTGTCCAGACTTTCGTTAATATGATATTTAACTTTAAGTGACAACGTATTGATGCCATGGAGATAGAATAATAAAATAGCGGTGACTGCGTTCAATGAAACTACACGAGGATTGCCTTTAAGAAGTCATGTTGATGGCACTTTGAAAAGTCGTTCAATTTTATCACTCACGTTTTCACAGGTAAGCCGAAAAAAGTTCTTGATAAACCAGAGTTTTGGCATTTTAATCAAGGCATAAACTTTCAACTTTACCGGTCGTACAAATTTGTGAAGTAACTTAGAGTGCGTTTTCCATCTACTTGCGTAACTTAGATATCGTTGAGAAGTGCTAATAGATGCGATGAAATATATACATAGAAGTCCGACAACTTTTGACGTGTATTTAAATTTTGAAATAGAACAAAGTACGTTCTCTTTTCGAAATAGAAATGCTGAAAATATTGACTTATAACATTATAAATGTATAGGTTTAAGCAAGAGTTTTTAGTTACTAATAGAAAATCACATTCTATCAATATTTCTAAAAACGAAGTATCCTTACATTTTTCAATTTTTTCTTCTACTCGGACGTGTCGTAACAAATCTGAGTATTAATTCCCACAAGAATTGGTCACAAGGAAATAAATTCAAATTCCATAGTCGAACTACTATTTTCAGTCACACCAGAGATTATTCATACACTTGTATTCTTCCTGAATAAATTTGAATAAATATTTCAATAGGCTTTTTTCTTAGCAATGCTTATGCCAAAAGTTTCGAATGTATTCTGAAATAAAACGCAAAATGAGAGTTTTTGAAATATTTGATTTTAAAGAAATAGTGATGTATAGTATCGAATAAACTATGTTCATATTTATTCGTACCCATCTCAATAACCTGCAATAAAACACAGTGTACCAAAGCAATGTGAATGGATTCATACGTGAATTTAATTTAATAATGCAGATCTGCCAGGTCAATGTTGAAAATTTTAATTAGTTTACCTAACGTTAGCATCCGTAAAATACTTCATTTCAACTTGAGCCACAGTCCAGACAACATGGTGAATACAAAAGAGGTCAGTTAAAGTTGAAACGGAAAATTGCAGATGCTCTCAAGAAAAGCTGTGGCTACAAATCCATTTCAAAGCAATTCGAAGCTCATGTATCAATCGTTCAAAGTATAATCCATGAGTAATAAGTGTAATAGCGTTCAAAACCTTGCAGGAGGAAGAAATAATAAGCTCTCACTTCGATCGGCAAAACATGTGGAACGGAAAGTGAATAAAAACCCGAAAATCATAAGCAAGGTCTTGGTACAGAGTTTAAATATTAAGGGAATCGAAATTTCTAGATCACTATTAAAAGGAAAACTTAATAAGGAAAGACTGAAGGAATACAGACCCAGAAAAACACTTCTTCTTACGTATCGGAACGTTACAGCCCTATTATCTTTTGAGCTCTTGCCTGAGAATATATTGATAATGAGACTAGCTGCTAGAGGTCGGTACTTTGGTTAGAAGAGACTAAGATTAAACTTTTCGGTTACAGGAACGTTTCTTTTGTCTGTAAAAGAACAGATGATGCGTCCAAACATAAAAACTCTGTTCCAATTAACTGTGCAACAAAATGGCGGGAGTCCTAAGTTTGGGGATGTTTCTCGGTCAAAAGGACAGGAAGCATTGTGAAGGTTGAAAGAATCATGAAACAAGACCAATATCACAGAATACTTTCTAAAAATTTGAAATAGTCAGCCGAAGCCTTCGATGTGGGACCCGAAAATGTCTTTCAACATGATATTGACCTCAAGCATACGGCAGGATCTGTTAAAAAATTATTGGAAAATATTGAAGTTAATGTTTTGCGATGGCTAAGCCAAAGCCCCGATCTCAATCAACTCGAAAAAAAATTCGGGGGTTGTTAAGTGAAATATCAATGCTGGGAAGCCCAAGAACCTTGAAGAATCAGTGGAAATTGTTAAAAATGAGGGTTTGAAACCGTCCAATAGCTCTTAAATTGAATTATGTTATAAAAAGAATAAGTTGAACGCCTGATACAGAGGAACTAGCTTTAATAATTGGCTACAATATACGGTCTCACAGTTAATGTCCGTATTTTAATGTATACAATAAATAATGCAATAGTGTCCCGTTAAAAGTGATTTTCGACGCTTAGTGACTGATAGAAATTGCTTTGAAACATTGAAAGACAGAACGTTTTTAAAGGAACCATGTGACATGTGGCATCTAATTTTAGCTCGCAAAACAAAATCAAAGCAGGATGTGATTGAAGAAAGATGAAAAGAATGGTTGTGTAGCAACTTCATTCAAGAAGAATTACAGGTACTTTAAATCTCACTACGAACTGAATTCTTCAACAATTGCTTCTCTTTAGGGGTCTTCTCCAACGGACTGCAACTCTAACTTGGGAGTGAGACTCCCCTAAAGGTTTTATTTCGTGAGATGCTTCGAAATTCCATCACTGCTTTAAGTAACTAATTGACGATAAAATAAGAATATTGACACATATGATCTCGAATTTTAATTTCTAAATTTGTATCGAAGTACAACTCATGGTTACGCGGGACACACGCTCGAGAGAAGAAAAAGTTCTTTAGATAATAAATAATATCTCGGCCTTAAGAGCCCTGGATAAAAATGTATCTATTCGTCTGTAAAGAAAAGTGAGAGGATGGCATTAATATCATCAACGCCCAAAAGAAACGATGCTACTCCGAGACGCTTCGGTAACGTTTGAGGACGGCAGCTAGACACCCGAAGGTTCGAGGAACGAAGCATGAACAAGAGCTTCCACCTAGCAGATTTCTAACATCGTAATTCCTTGTAAATGAAGATATTTACTCCAATATTTTATGGTAATATTAGCCAGCTAAAACTTCTGTTTATCTCGTTTTACCTTGAATTCAAATTACGTTCGATTTTAGA
Source organism: Orchestia grillus (assembly GCA_014899125.1). Classification (NCBI taxonomy): domain Eukaryota; kingdom Metazoa; phylum Arthropoda; class Malacostraca; order Amphipoda; family Talitridae; genus Orchestia; species Orchestia grillus. The sequence continues at coordinate 18,877 of VOMN01035216.1, forward strand.
ATTAGGATCTCGTGTAGATATCGTTAGCTACCGTTACGGGTCGGTAAAGGAAAGTAGTCCTATACGCCTCCATTGAGCAGCCAAGCTGCCCCTCGACACTTGTGCTACACGTGAATACGAGACTTCGGTGCCTAAGGTTGTGCTTCGCCTGCAGACACTAATTACTCTTTTGTACTGAAGGGCCGTGCACTCGGTAAGACGTGACGCATCAATATAACATCACTCGACTCATGGGAGTCTACATCCACGAACCACGTGAGATGTTACTGTAGATAAGCAGATGCGTAATCTATTTCTTAAACAAGCCCCTTGCCTGCCTAAGCATATTGCTGGCGAGACCTCCTCCACCCCACTCCTCATCACCGCCAGCCAGTTCGGCATTTCCCATATTTAAAATTATTACTAAATCACCTCTGTTTCAATATCTCATGGTGGATAGGTTCTTGCTCGTGCCTCCAATGTGTTTAGCTCTTCTTTCTTAGCGTCACTGATGTGTTCGTTCAGATTGTCAATCTTGTACGCTCATAGATTCATTATTTCAATAACATTGTTTCTTTAGGATTTGTATTACAATATATTCAGTTTAGCTAGGATTTCATTCAGTAAATGCTAAGAAACATAAAAGTGTGTCATAACCTGTATTTATATCTAAGCGAGCATTGGGAAGCTCATAAAATTTTTGGAGGTTTAGTTAATGAGACGACATATAAAAGAATAAATGCAACCTCAAATCCAGTGCGCCTTGTCCTCGCCAACGCTTTCCGTTACCATTGCATCGGATCTGACAAATTTAATTGAAGACATAAATGTATATGCGTACACATACAAGCATATATAGTTCTCCATTTCATGGAAAATTGAGTAAGTCAGATGAATATTCAATAGATGAATTAAAATACTCCTGTGAAAAATCAGATGGTGCTAGTATACCTCAATCAATATGATTTAAATTGAGCAAACGAGTTGTCACGGAAAACAACGTTAACTCAGATTGCTCAAGAAAGGAGCACGTAAAAAAGAACAAAGATACACGACACGCACGGTCCCTTACATAACAAGGTAAAATACTATAAACAAATCTTCAATCTAACCAACTTTAATTAAAATGAAATGTACTTTATTTGCTCATTAGAAGTGGAAGACGAACGTAAGGCTTTTTGCCCGTGTAGAGATAAGCCTCGGAAATTAATTTAAAATCCTTTTACTAAAAAATGTCGATTATTATTAATATAAAGAAGAATTAGGAATTTATTAGCTGCTTCAAAAACTCTCAAAAGAATCAGATGTGTTATGTTCCTCGTGCATATGCTGAAAAAAAGGAATGTTTCCAAATTCCAAAGTATAACGTTCAACCGTCGAAACCGACGTCATCAAACGCCCACACTTACCCAAGCATCCAACCGTTGCGAGCCCAACATTCCAACGCCTTCGATCAACAAAGGAACCAGATTGGTCGAGACTAGAGTGAACCTCATCGAGCACCCATTTGTTTGAAAACAAGAATGAAAAGTACGTGCCAAAGGTGATCACGAGCCAATGATAACGTACTCAATTATGAACTATGTTTTGTCAGAATAACTCTTATTCGTGCGTTATTGAATGTACCTGAAAGTTAAGAAATATTTTCCTAATGGTCCACACAGAGCCGTCAGTTTTTCCCCCTCACCAGTACTCATGTAAGTGTAGCCGTCGTTATTCAGCCGTCCGCGCTTAGGCGCAGGGAGCGACTAGTTTCCGTCATTCACGCTGTAATTTCTGCGGCAAATCACAAGATCAGGACGACCTCTACGACACTTTACTAAAAGACTTGAAACTCCAATTTTCCAACGAATCTTTGTCGCTACAATATGTGAAAACCGGAAAGGAACACGTTGAGCAGCGTTCACGTGAGCTCCAGAAAACCGTGCTGAGATACCACCAGTGACCACCGGCGTTCAGCCTCTGTTTTCCGTATCCCATGCCCTGATCGTGAGCTACTGAGGCCGTGGGATCCTACATCCATCTCCGTATCTACCTCCGCATTCCATCATGAACAGACAAGCTGAGTACCTTACGAACGAAATTTTGGTCGTTTTCATGTATTTTGACAACGGGGTAACGTGTAGATTTTATTTCCTCTTTTAGGATAATCTAAGTATTAACGTTTCGGCATTTTAGCCTATATTCCGTGTTTTTTTCAACTATAGACGTTCCGATATGATGCGTAATATGTAAATTCTAGGAATTTTAGGGAATTTAAGGGAATTGTCCTATCATATGAGCACGTTCATTAATCAGGAATCTTTTATCTTGATCATTTGACGCGACGAATGTATTGATTCACTGTAATTTAGGAATTTTTTAATTAAATATATACTTTGACCCTCCCCGTGCTTCACTCCTTGTGTGTAAAATTTCAAGGCGCAGAAAGCCTATCTCAATAAAATCAGAAATTATCCTCAATAAAATCACATTGTGACAATTAGATAAAACTAATTAAAAAATATCATCCACGTGCCTTCAGTCTGCTCGTGTCTGATTCACGCTACCACTCTAATTCACGCTACCACTCAATCGACGGGTAAAAAAATTATCTTTACGCCGTTGAAAATCACGCCATCTAAATTTATAAAATCGATGGTAAAAAACATACCAACAAAACAGATATTCTACACTAATTTCAGTGACTATCTTCAGTTCTTCATTGCAAGTTCAAACTCACTACAACTGAAGTCGGATATGAGCATGTTTATGTTGTTTTCTATAGAAAATTAGAAAAATTAGAACAAAGAACATGCTTTGCGGCAGATGAAGGAACATGCCTACAGGAGCTCACTACGAAGATAAGCTCCCTTGAAATGGAATTAGTCACTTATTGTTTTTCAAGCTTCAGTTATTCACTATAATCATCAATCTGTTTTCAAAGCTGTAGCCAAAGTTTAGATTATATGCGAGTAAAGAACAGGTATCAATCTCCCTTCAGAGCTGACAAAGGATAGACTTATTTCTCAGTCGCTTCACAAAGATGAGACGAAAGCAAAACGTCTCGGAATGGCAAAAATGGGCTGTTGCATTTGGTTGGGCTAAAGGACACCCAGTGAAGTAAGTAACGGAATTCATAGGTGTTGTATGGGGCACTGTTATGCGGGCTCGCCAACTATGGAAACAGTCCGGTACGTACGGTAACTCAAAAACAAAATCGTTATCAGAAATAAATTCTAACCGATAGGGACTGCCACCGTGTGATCCGAATTGTTGACTGGAATCGCTTTGTACCAAGGCTGGAACTACTTCAAAACGTCAATGATAACCCTTATCGTGCTGTTTCTAAACGAACTCTTCATAGACCATTCCATGTAATGAATATATGGACAGAGTGATTCGTAAACGGTCGAGGTTAACTCGTACCTACAAAACTCCTCTTATAGACTGGGCTAGGCACACACACGTAGGAATTGGACGGTACAGGAGAAGAAAAGTGTCATATGGTCAGTTGAATCACGATTCTGTCTCTACATATAGCAATGATGCTCTTCGTCGGGTCCATCATCGAAGACTTGATGATGCCTTCAAAGAAGCCTGTGAGCTAAGAGCGATACAAGGAGGTCTGTCATGTGCTGGGGCTGTTTCAATTATACAGAAGTGAGTCCTTTAGCTGAGGTATCCCCCATACTAAACCAACATGGTTACATTGAGCTGCTGGATAACGAAGTTTTGCCATTTCTATGATATCTGAATGAAGAAAAGGCGCGTTACGTTGCCTATCTTTCGGTATTACAACCGCCGGTTCAATTGGGCTAGAACTGTCATTAAAGGCTTGTTAGTCATTCAGGATATGTCAGGCGTTTAGACTAGCCAGCTGCGTCTCAAGACGTGAACCCGATAGAAAATTTGTGAGACCACATAGAACGACAATTTAGACGTCGAGAAGATCGTTCACGTTCTGTGGCCGCTCTACTATTTAAGTTGAAGCACGAGTGATTTGAAATTGACCGAGTGTACATTAGGACACTTGCAGACTGACTCGAGGACGAACTGTCGCCATTATTCGTGTTCGTGGATGTCCTACACCATATCAGTAGCAGGTGACTAATTTTTTGTCCCGGGAGGTCATCATTCGTTGATTTAAAGCTGAATCAAGTGATAAAATAGGCTGTTAAGAGTTCAGCGAAGTGCGACTGACATATCGTTTCAGAACTTTGAGCTCTGGAATCTTAGGCCTTGCAGCTAAACAGAACAGAGGCTCAAACATGCCTAGTAATCAGTAATAGTAAAAAGACAGATGCCAGAGCATCAAGATTGTAGAGAAAAATTAATTATGGAAAAGTTTGGAAACATTTGGAAAAATTTATTTACAACAAGTAATTTACATTAGATACAGGTTTACAATCAAATGAGGAATGA
>VOMN01035225.1:0-26786 GCA_014899125.1 Orchestia grillus
ATTTTAATGGGCATAAGTCCAGCAGTAGCTGTTTAATGTACATAAAATTACACAAGTTCTTGATGGGGACCTAAATTAAGAACACTAAAAACAAGAAACATTCACAAAATTCAGCACCGAAACTGCTCATGCCACTTCAGTGAACCTTTCATTTTAAAAGAGAAACTTCGTTTGATGGTTGTAAAATTTATAGAGTAAATAAAATGTATACTTGAACGATCTAACTTATAAACTTTAACTCGAGATAATCTTCGAAGCACACTTCAATGTAGATAAAATTACGTACGTTATTGATGGTAATGAATCACAAACACTGAGGAGCATAAGCCGGTGGCAACGTCTCGTAACGAACGCTACAGTACATCGAAACTGGCCGTCAATCAAGGCTTGCACGTCGGTTTAATTGACTTTAGGTAAAGTTCCTCTTCATTCACAATAAACCATATTTTGTGATGCTTCTTTGTTTCATGCCATTTTGTGCTACATTTAGTTACGAACTAGTAGTGGTTTTGGCCGGAATAGGAACTGCACGATGAGAATTGTAATGGCCTTCGCTAGCAAACCCAGATAGTAATCAGCTGTGCATGTCCATTTTCAAAATAGTCTTTTGCATTGAGGTTATGTTTCTAGCCACTCAGAAATGCAAGGTGTCAAAACCATCATTACTGATATAGATTGAGCATTGTGTCAGGAGAGAAATGGTGGTACGCATGTAAGTAAATCAAATTAAATGGGGCACCTTATGCCAAATACCATTTCCAAATTCGGGCTGATTCGAAGATTGTCAGTACGCACTGTCACTTGAAATGTTACATGGAATCCGGAAATTTTGTCTCGCTCATTAAAATAGATTGACATCTTAAAATGCATATAGACGTCGTCGTGACAGCAATCTGTCCCTAGTATATGCGTTCACTTCAAATTGATAATTTTTTTATCAGGAGGCACAAATTTTTTTACAAATGTTCCCAAATGCATTGAAATAATAATTAGTGTTTAATTGCACTCCCTAACTGGAAAATATTAAATGAATTCATCAGGTATTTAGTGATCGGGCAAGGCTGGAAACTATAACGTACGAAGTGCAAAGTTGGTTTCCTCACCCCTGAGGTTACATGTTCTACTACATGCAACATTGAGTCAAACGCACCTGCGCTCCTGCATTCTTGGTGCCCCAGTCGAAAAGGTAGGGTGTCTGGCCCATGTCGAACTCCACCCACAGCTCTGCAGCCCTGTCCGCGTACGTCTGTTCCCCCGTCGCTTTGTACAGCCACGCGGCCGCCCAGCACAGCTCGTCGCCGTAGAAACCTGAACTGATTTACAGGAAAAATAGAAGAAATCGTTATATCGTTCCGATATCATCGGGGACTGCACATCTTCAGTCATTGTTATCTGGTCTGCAGGTTTTACAGTGCAATTTGATTTTCCGTGAGAAGAAATGAAGAAGTAATCACTACAATCATCGAAGCATGATTTAGTGCCCATCACAGAAAATACCTTGCGAGCAAGATTCGGACAAACGCTAAATTATTCCAGAAGAATTCTCGTTTAGATGTTAATGATAAAGTTCTAGCATTACTGTAAAGTGAAACATTCGAAACGCATTACTACGTTTAATAAAGTTGGTTTCAACGCATCGTGACGCGATTCAATTAAGACAGAAAACTGCAGTTCCCTCAACACACACATGCAGCAAACATGACGTATGGGACCTTCCTGCAATGAACTTTACGATTTTTGAGGAACAGTCCGTTCTCGTAGGGACTACAGTCATGATTTTAAAAAGTCAAAGCTCACAGGAATTCTGTGCGTCAGTTCTAGAAACAATTGCCGTATTCCCAAGAGCATTCCTTCAACTTCAGTGCTGCGATAGGAATGTAAATGTGTGCAGCATCTTTCAACTTCAAACACGTCTGAGAATAATTTCTCTATATTGCAGCCATGCCAAACTAAGCCAAAGTGCACCCAGCATCGTCATTGAATAACGTAGAAATTTAATCTTGCAGTATCCCTTTACGTATTCCCGCTTTCTCAAAAATATGATTGAAGATAAATGTAATATATTAACGTTGTCCTTCTTTATCGATCACCCATAAATTGGTGCCCGATTTGGTGAGCATTGCATTTTCTTCTAAAGTATTCTCAACGTTTCCTAAAACGATTGAAACATGAACAAAGTTTATCGTTCTTATTAAAAAAAATAGGATACAACTTTCCAAGAAGAAAATTGAATTATTAGTTCCTATTTTATACATTATCGTTTTTCTCTAACGTCTATAAGGTTTCATGAAGCTTGTAAGAGCTGTTGCAGTTTGTCATTTACTTATTCTTAGGCAATTTGTTTATGGTGATGTAGGTGCCAAGGAAGCGCTGCCTCATCTGACCTAATAACAAAAAACTTCATCAGCACTGACTTGAAGATCCTGCTGTCCACCCTACCTACTTTTTATTTTTTGTATCGGAGAATTTTAATGAAATTTTCGTATTTTACTTCAAATGTGTTGCTCTTCAAATGTACATTTATTTCTAAAAAGTTATTTTTGAAATTCATTCAAGCGAATCAAATCAAAATAGCAGTATTTTTAAAGACATAATCGTTTGAACCTTCTGAGTTTTACTCATACACGATGAAACTGCAAAATTATATAAACATAGTTTTAATTAATGGATCATTGAAACTGAGGCGAAAACTGAAATGCTACGTCTGATCAAATGAATCCAAGGATAAATGTACGAACTAAGCCATTGATAATGAAGTGTTAAGGCAAGCTATAATTCATGAAGAGTGAAAACAAGCTATTAATATTTTTTTCATACTTAATTTCCCTAGGTTATAACAATAAGACATAAGTTTCCTAAGACATAAGCAAGTGACATGTTAGCTGTAGCGAATTCAATTGTCACCCGCTGTAAAATCATTGAATATCGATAACGTCGTACTCAGGGTATGAAATCCAGGTAAAAATGCGTTCTCACTCATAATATCCTGCAATTTCAGGAATAGAGTCGTGGTAGAACCCTCGATATTGGTCGGCGAAAAGGAACATCTCTCGGGCCACTTCCAGCAGCTCCTGCGAGTACTCCACGTCTGAGTCCTGGCGGCGAGAGGAAGTTAACGGAAGTTAACGACGCGTACATGAGATAATGGAATTCATGGTACGTTTAGTGACAGTTCAAAATAAAATAAAAACGATTGAGGTACGATTGTTATAATAGAGCATACACCTATCAAAACATGTCTGTGTTTTGAATAGCGGGTTTGCGTTGCTCAGGAAAATTTCATGATGTGCACATTAGGTAAGGTTGAAAATATCTTACTTCATGCACAATCATGGCAAAGTTCCTACGAACCTATCCAGCACGTATTTTTGAATGCAATTTTTCAGAAAACATCTTACAAAGTAATGTTAAATCGATTACAGCGTGGGGAAACTGAGCAAACAGTTTTCTTAGGCCTTGGTAAGGTACCAGAAATGTTATCGCTTCCTTAGTGTGATGGCTGTTTTTTGAATTGGCAATACCAGAACTTTGTCATAATGGGGCACAATTGAAAAGTAACATTGAGACGTGGAAAAACTTAACAAGAAGACTTCGAGTCTTACAAATAAGTTAACCAAAATGGAACACCATTTTTTGACTTCATAATTCTTGATAACTGTAGTTCGTTTTAATGCGAGAGAAACAAGGATACAGAAATAAACATTTAAAACTAGAACATCACAGTCGAAATTGGTGTTTTATATCTATAAAAATTGATAACAACGCTTGAAGTGTAATAGTAAAAAATATATAAAACAAAGGAAAACTGAACTCAACCAAAGTTGTAACTTTACTCCTCACGTACGGCAAAGACGATGGACGCAGCAGCGAAGGCGGCCGCCACCTCTCCTGCCAGCTCTGAGCCTGCGTGAGGATGTCACAGATTCAGAAAATAGTTTTTTTAGTCATTTTTTCTTGCGGAGGATGTTTGCATTTCAATTCTACAGCCATAGCCGATCAGTTCGTATTTTGAATGACGCAGAACGTTCAGTAACAAACCATATATTTGAACAACACCAAATGAAGCATTAGGTAATTTTCTCCTTCGAATTACATGAACTCGTACTTCTATTCTTGGCCAACCTTGTTTACCCTTTAGGATATCAGGTAGATACTCCGAAGCAGTCGGACAGTGGCCTACTCTGCTCCATGATCTATTTTCAACACATCTGATAGAGTGACAAATTTCATATTCACATGTTGAAGTTTTATATAACTTTTATAGAAAATGTACTGGCCTAATAAAAACTGCGACAGAAACATTTAACGATCGTGCTCAATCGAATCTATCTAAACCCTGTACATATAAGCAATTTAACGTTTAAAGAGCTCATAAGTTATGAGGAGCACCAACCTGAACTGAAGCATCTTCCCCTTCAAGGCCTTCATGTACCTAACAACATTGAACTCCGATTGAAAACTATACCTAAAGACGTCGCAAAGAGGAGACCTTAAGTTTCGGTTAAAGACTTCATTACTCTAAGGGGAATCATTAGTGCTTGACTGAGTTGAAAAGGTCCGGTGTCTACGTAGTGTATTTCTGATTAGGTACATTTGTATTCACACGCTACTAGCCAGGACCATCTGTGTGAAGCTGCTCCTGACCAGGACTATGTGTGTTAACCTGATACTGGCACGATCATCTGTGTTCACGTTCAACTAACCAGACTCATTTTTGTTAGAGCTGCTATTCCAGACCCATTCATAGAGCTGTGTTCACATGCTTCTGATCAGGTATCAGAATTACTGCATTTACCAGCTCGTGACTAGTACCACTTGCGTTAACTTGCTACTGTCCAGGACCATCTGTGTCAACCGGTAACTGAGGAAGACCATCTGAATCAAGTTCTACTAACTGGAACCTGAACCCGTATGCCGCTAACGAAGAATATCTGTGTTAACCTGTAACTGACAATGACTAGCTGGTGTCAGATTGTTAATATTCAATTTCCGTTGTTCGGTTGTACACCTTTAACCTAATTAAATTCGGTATAGTCAAGGGCATTACAATTCGCAGCTGGAAAAACCCTGCGTCACGAGAAACACCGCTCAGATTAAACACCCTGCGTAGAAAATGTATGTAGAGTAAGCTTACAAATCTTAGAGGAGTTTTATATTTTCACCGTCACAACGATGACAGCGCAGTAGTGAGAGCTCATTTAGACTCTCGGACTACCAAATTTGAGTCCCAAATGAACATCAGCACATCAAATCTCCTCAGTACACTTTGGTACGGACGAGGGCGTTTCATTATCCAGTATCCCCACGTAACTAATTGCTGTCCCGTGACAGAAAAATCGGACACTGTTAACCGCTGACAAGAACCTGAGTTCATATTGTACTGACCAGGATGATCTGGGTCGATCGGGATTGACGGCCGGTCCATGGTCATATCCTCGGGCCGACCCCACCAGACATGGTCTACTGCGGGGTCGCCAACCTGCAAAATTATTCGTTTTTCTTGGTTAAATATCAACTTGATACACGTATTTCATTCATGACAACGAATTTGTTCACATCTGTTTAATCTAAACTAGCTTATTCGAGTAATGAACACAAATTTTATGAAAATTTGAATTTTTTTGTCTATTCTATTATAGATTTATTGATGGCGTGGCGAAAAAGTTAGAATAGGTCTGCACGTAGGCACATGCTCAACGGGTTAACTTCCTTCAAATAATCAGACATAATTATTAGTTTCAATGAAAAAAAGAGAGGCATCATTCTGAGGATATATCAGCGTACAAGTTGTTAATATGATGGAATACGATTCAATTCTCTATTGTAACAGATAAAGTATTGCTGATTTAAGAGCTGTGGTAACAGTGAATTGTTGTTAGGACTTAACAAAATAATCACATAGCAGCGATGTGAGATACATAGCTCTGGAGTTTCTCTCACAACGATGAAACGTTATTCATGCGCAAGAATAAAAAAAATCAAGATCATCACATCGCAACATACTTCGGCATTCTGCAGTCATGTTCAAATAAATAAATGGGACTCGTTCGAACCCAGTGAAACATAATTCACCAATTCACACTTGACAAAGAAGAAAACATAACACAAATTGGGACCAGTAACTGTAAGACTGGTATATAAGTAACAAATAACTAACGAAATAAGTATATGATAATAGCCTGACTATCTATACCATGATTCGTTTTTTTCTTCTAGAAAGTTACTTTGTTATCGACCACCTGCTGCACCCTGTATGCAATTAGCAAACCTTTTCAAATGAGTATTGTAAATGTAGTGAATTTATTTAATGATAAACAAATGCTACACATGAGAGTAACATGGTTTTTTAACTTCTACAAATTCACCGTGAATTTGTCACAAGTTCAATACACATGCTATATGTGACAAGAAAATCATTACACACGATGTCGCATTTTTACTCTTGTAAGTTTAGGTGTTTAATGAAGTGACTCGCGTGGCTCTAACTTATTCAAAGCATGGGTAGTCAAAATTATTGTCTTCATATCAGTCCAAATGAGGCAAAATGTACATTGATAGCGGCCGAGGCTTGCAATGATCCCGAACTTTTTAATCTCGCGAAAGCAGAGTTTCAGATATGTCAAGGTCTTTTAAAAACTTCATAGAATTAAACCTAATGGGCTTTCTTGCGACCGTTGGAACTGGAAAATAATACTCCTAATACTAGATTAACACCTCTCATAAAACAGTTTGCCTTTAACTATGACGTAATGTGCCTGAAGACCAGGTTCATGAACGTTAACCAATGTTCACGTGATTGCAGTTTTAGGGAGAATGGGCTCACTACGACTAAAAATTGTATTTGCAAAATAGATTACAAAAATAAATCAGATCTTTGTCCATAATTCTACCTTTCGACACAGATGAAATGCAGTATCTCTAAGCATAGTGTTATTATTTTTAGTATTGTAAAATGAATTTCTTAAGCCATACAAACAAACAAGGAGTTATTCAATGCACAAACCTACACTCTGGGAACTATCCGAGTTAGGGTGAAATTTTACCAACAGATTCTCAGCAAATGTGAAACTCATGTGAGCTAAAGCACAAGTTTTAGCGCGGGTTAATTTGTGAGTTTAAGACAATCACATCAAAAATGTTTAGCATTCCAATGAGTAGGATAATGAAAAACGGGCGCTCACCTGAGCGTAGAGGGTTAGGTTCGCTGTGTTGCACTTGAAGAAATAATCTGTGCCCCACTTGATGGCTTCCTTGGCATGCTCCAGTTGACCTGAGAGGTGAAAGAGCAGTGCAAGTTCCTCAAAATCGTTACTGTCATGTACAGTATTTCTATACATGTGATTTTGTTGTACTCTCTGTATCTCTTAAGCCTCCACGTTGTTTCGTTCATCAATACAGCATCTAAGCGAAGGATGCCGCGTAAGTTGAGGAGCCTGGAACTTTCATCCTTATTTTTCTTTGGTAGAAAATTCCTCGCATCAAATAGCCTACTACAGTACTTAGAAGGGGGAGTAAAATTCTTCCGGAATGTCCGCCAATAATTATGAATGATAGAAATAACATTTGAATGCAACAAGCGCTTGAACGGAAACAATCCTGCCTTTTGGAAGAAATACGTTTCCGTAGCTGATGCATGATGCTTACTTAGCAGCAATGCAGACAACGAAATTAAGAGCTTGATAAAATAAACAGATTCTACCATATTTTTCAGTTAAAAAGTCCTGAATATATTAATTAACTAAAACAAGAAATTAGATTCCAAGAATATTTCATCACTAGACTCTCATGCTAGCTTCTTCTACTTCCGGATTCCTGAAAGTGGATTACGTAAAAACCAATTCAACCAGAAAATAAATGCGGAATGACACTATTTGTTCCAAGCATTATTCATATTGTCGTGACTGTGTCATGAATTTTTACGCAAAAAAGTTTCAGCAGACATCCTGCTGAGGAGACTGCCCTGGAAACCGCAGTGCAAATTATTGCTGAAGCTCTGAAAGCTATCCCTGAAACTGTTGTATAATTATCGTGTCCTGAAAACCGCTTAAAAATTATCCAACCCTCTTGGCCCTGAACCCTCTCTGGCTCACCAGCGGCGGTGTACCCATCAGGGAAGGCGATGATGCCCCAGGACAGCATAGTGATGGTTGTCGCCATAGGGAAGTGGAACTTGACATGATCCCCAGCTGTAAAATAAATGAAATTTCATTTTTAGGTTAGTCCCTAATTTATTACCTGAATCACCTGGAGCTTGAGAAGTCACTTCTCTGTTCGAACAGGAATGAAAAAAATCCCTAAATGTTTACGGTTCGCAAGAGAAGCAGCAACGGTATAGTTCATGATAGTTTACAGAATAATTTTTGATCAGCGACGGTTAAAGTTGACTCACATCTGATTTCAAAATTATTTCGTTAGTATTTCTTTTTGTACTTGAAGGTTTGCATTTTTAAAAATCTGTCTTCAAAAAATCTTACACTCACGCTCAGTTGAAAAACATAAAAAACGTTCAACTAAGTGAATTGAAGAATAATTTGAAGTTTATTATCGTGTGCATTTGAAAAGTTATCTATTACCACCCGACAGTAGCATATTTTCTTCTTTTTTACCAAATCACCTTACAGAAAAACTGAGTCCACGTGCAGAGAATTTTTCAGAAAAGCACAAACACAACAGGATCGAAGTTTGCTCATTTGATCATCCGACCTAAAGTTTTTTGGGCAGCCGAATTATGACACTAAAGCTTTGTGAAAGTTCTCGCGTTCGATCACGCAATTCCTCTTCTGAGCACTTCATGTGAGGGAGGGCGAAGTTTGAGTTGTCCTACTGAGCTGCACTCACCGGAGTCTGGTACTTGCCTTTAATTTCAATCTGGAGTTTGAAATTAACGTAGGCAACGTAAACTTCATTTTATATAAACAATAATAATAATCAACAACGTTTTCGGCCTCATGGGTTCTGGGCTCCATGGCGTACTGGTTAGAGTGATGGCCTCGCAGCCGGGACGTTCAAGGCTCGAATGCCGGTTCAGGCAAGATATTCCACGTAACCAGGGTGTACTTCCCTTGGAAATGGAAGATTAAACCACACATTCCTCACATTCCTCTCCACGCCAGTAGTTGTAAGGCATTGAAAACCCAACGGTAAAACGTGTTGGAATTAATAAAGGTTTGATCATCATAGATCTATAACGATGCTAACGATAATGATGTGACCACTGAACGTATTGTTGAAAATTTTTAAAATGTTTCACTTTAAGTCAAGATCGTTTAATTGTTCTGGAAAATAATGAAATAATATTAGATATTTAGTAATAACCAGATAAAGAAATAACAATGGTCATAATCCACGAATGAAGTTACATTTCATACTTAAATAAGAGTAATTATTTTTCGTTAAAAGGTCAGGCATCCGACTTTAAGGTGCACATTCGCTACAATATGAGAGCCCGTGACTCAGTCAACGGTCACGATGCTCAAGCGATACTCGCCAATTCCAGGACTAAAATCGACAGCAGCGGCCGCAATGTTGCTGACAGGGACCCCACCCAATACAACTGATAAATATACATTTTTCCCGAGCGTTCGGATGCGCTTTTAATTCTTTGACAACTCTTCTCTCTCGTGTGAGGTGTCCCGAGTGGCAGCTTTCTATTCTTGTACGTTAAGATATTTAAGAAATTTAAGAAATGGTGATTTGAATTTAGAAAACATGCTGGAAGCCAGAGGGATTTTGTTTGTTGGACTGTGCAAAAATTGTCAGCAGTTTCATTGTCGGTAATTTTTTGATATATGTAGATGAGTCAAACGTTCACTTGGATATATTTACACTTTTGTTGTGAAACGTGGTGTCTATTAGAGTGTAGTACAAGTTCTGCATGGCGTTTGATACGACATCCTTTACGAATCATTTCAATTGAAACTCAATAAATAACTTCACGAGAATACTTATGTACTTCGAGATAGCTATAACTCTTAATCATCAGTTAATTTAATGACACCCGATTACAGCGTTTCTATTCTAATTATCGCAAATTACAAGACAAATTGATCAATGTAAATGTACTTAAAATGATAGCGATTATAGCATTAGGTTGTCTGGAAAATTTTGCAGGTGTTTAAGTTGTAAAAAGGAATTGATTAACTGTTCCTTGGAAGACGCCCAAGTTTTTTACAAGTTCTCCAATTGCGGTAATTGGTCTTTCTTTTTTTGACTGTAAAACATCCAGTTTTGAAGACAGATACTCACTACGATGGTTCTTTTCGAAACTGAAGTTTCCAGTTTATATTTCGCAAACCACCTTCGATAACTTGATCAAGTTGCACCTGCATCATCAATTACATCGAAAAAAGTTTTTGATAGTCTTGTATATCTGAGAGGAAGTATCAATGAAATTTAGTAATGAGCTGACAATATTAATATTCAAAATGTGAATCATTATTCGTAACCTGGGAATACGCAATATAGGTTTGTTAGTTGTCGTAATAGCGAATCACTTCAAAACCGCTCAGAACTTTTTGAGAAACCTTGCACGTTGAGGCACTGTAGTTTATTTATTTGTACGTAACGAGTTAATTTGAGTATTTATCTCAACCAGCACCTATCCTTGATATTGAAAATACTGCTGGTTAAGGTTTCAGTCTGAAAAGTAGAGCAGATGTGTGAGACTTGGCTTCCGTGTTGAACTTGTGTCACACACCTCACGTGGGTCACACACCTCACGGGTGCGCTAACTAGCGCCAGTCAAACACTGACCGTCGTAATAGCCGCCTGTGAGATCCACGCCGTTGTCAGCACCGTCCGTCATGGCGGAGTCGCTCCTCCAGAGGATCCGCTGCTCAGGGGGCAGTGCCCCAGAGCGCTCGGCCTCATAGAACAGGATTGAGAGGCACAAAGCCTGGGATGCAAAGCAAAGTGTTAACCGAACCGTATTTCCTCGGAGCTGCAAGAGGATTTGAATCATTTCATCGACTCGTATTGGAACCACTGTCTAGGGAAGCCATTTGTTGTTAAATCGTTTGAGAGGAGGTAAATTTGTTCGGGAAGAGTTATTTGTTTTTTCAACATTTCCAATTCGCACGGTGTTGTTTAAACAATGTGCTTTCTAAGTTCGAGTTCGACAAAAACGTTTTTTGCATTAGAGTCAAAAATGTAATTGATAAACAGTTTTGTACGGACATGGAAAAAGGCACTGTGAAATATTTGATGGGATAGCTCTGTAAATATGCAACCTCCTGAGGCTAATAGTTTTCTGATCATAATGCAATGTTCTTGATGTGTTAGAGAAATAGTACTGGTTCTTTAAACGTAATTTCTCCGTTCGTCGACAAAGATTTAAAAACAAAAACAAAAATTAAAAGGTTGCCTTGGGCCATTCCAAAATCACAGTCGTTCTTAAGAAAATTATACAGCGAAGGGAACTCAAAGAAAGAAATGGCTAATATTTTGTCAAATGCTGATACAATAATATCATTATTAATTTAAGTAATCCACAGTAGCTTCCTCTGGCTCACAAGATCCTCTTCGGGGGCCAAAGATGTCTCGAGAGACTGGATCTAAGTTGATCTGCGTCTCAATGTGAGAGCTTTCTTCTAAGTGCATACGCATCACTTGTGTGGGACTGGATTACCATACAAAGAACATATATTTTTGAGTAACCCTCGTACACTCAAAGGTCCCTCTCCTGTCCAAGAGAAAAGTACAGTAGTACGACATACAAAATTTAAGCTTAAAATTAACTGAGAAATGCATTTTCTCAGTAAATATTAAAAAACGTTGGGAACAATGAACCCTTTATCATTAGTGTAATGCAAATGAGTGAATATGCGTTCAATGATAGGAAAAAGTTATCTATAGATGTGTTCTATGAATACATCTACTATAAGGAACACGGTCCATTTTCATCAGAGATACGCCAATGGTTCATTACCTCAGTTTGTTCTTCGGGAGACTGATGCTCAAAAATTCTCAAAATACTGTTTTTGAGTTGCAAAATTGAAAGTAACGAGTACCAGTCTTGTTTTTCTTGCGATGAAAATGTCGTGTGAGCGAAATGTGACGAGGAAGCGTCTTCCACAGGCGATGGACCCGCAAATTTTGCAGTAAATGGTGCAAGCACTCTAAGGAATGACGAAAACGAACCTACAAAACGCTGTCAAACGCTATTTTAATGGCCAATCGATAACAGATCAAATCGAATGAAAAGGGCTTCTTGTGAGCCGATTAATGCTTGCAATCATGACCCCTTTTGCTACGGTGCTCACTAAAATGCACGAGATACTTAATTGTATTGTTATGGTCACACAAGTTGTACAGTTTGTACTCACTGAAATGCACGAGATACTTTAATGTATTGTTCTGGTCACGCATACTGTAGAGTTTGTACTCACTGAAATGCACGAGATACTTTAATGTATTGTTCTGGCCGCTCATATTGTGGAGTTTGTACTCACTGAAATGCACGAGATACTTCAATGTATTGTTATGTTAACACAAATTGTAGATTTTCTACTCATTGAAATGCACGAGATACTTTAATGTATTGTTCTGGCCGCTCATACTGTGGAGTTTGTACTCACTGAAATGTACGAGATACTTTAATGTATTATTTTTGCCACGGATATTGTGGAGTGTGTACTAGCTGAAATGTAAGGGACACTCCAATGTATTGTTCTGGCCGCGGATAACTAGTAAGTTTTTTCCAGTTTGTGGCAGTTACCGCGCATAAAAGACTTGATTGTATACGGCCGCTAACTGCATAAAAATTTGTTTAAATGTGCGAAATGATAACCAATTAAGAGAGAAAGTATAAGTATGTGATTAACTCTTACTTCCAAAGAGACTCGCATAGAAATTTAAATTGCATTTTAGAAAGGTTCTAATATTATATTGACGAGAGGATTGTCAATGACAATTCAAGTATGTGCTACAAAATTTCAAAAAAATATATTGAAGCTAATAAATAGAGTTGCGACGGTATTATGCTTGAGTGTGGACTCGTCAGCACATCTTATGAAGGGGAATTGTTTCGCTAATAAGGAAACACTATTTCTGAATGGACATTTTTTTGAGATATTGATAAGCTCAGGCCAATATGAATGTGAAAGATGTTGCTTTTACAAAGCAAAAACTTTAACATTTTATTTAAAGACAGTGTCTCTTTGAAGACTGTCAAGAAGTCACTCTTGTTCTTTAAGAATCTCGGCAGTCCCTGATGGCAAAACATAATTCAAATGCAGGTTGTACGAAAACACAGGTAAAACGAAGACACGTTTTTAAAACTTCATAAAAAAGTTAAATATTGGTTTGAAAAATGCACTGCTTACGATCAATCTTAACTGAAGAAACTGACAGCATCGGGACCATGTCACCATTTAAGTAAAAAAAAAGACTCAGACACCTAAGGCTGTAGGCTGCTACCTGCTGTGCTAGTGAGCTGAGGCTTCCCGATTAAAAATTTGCGCAGTTGCTCAGTAGGCTTTAGAAAGTTCTTCGCAGCGATTGTAGTTTTTTGACGTATTGGGGTAGTTTTGAGTTGATTATCTTTATAGGCGAGAAATATGCTAGTGGCTGCTTGCACACTTAGACTGGCAGTAACGTTTTGCAGCGGACTTGACGACTGCGCCTTGCGGTGGTGGCCATTTAGCTGGGTGAAATATACTGATCTAATTTTCAACAGTATCGTAAACTCGCCTGCTTGTAGTCGTAGTGGCTATTCCCCTCGCTGGCTGGGCACAGGCTATTCTGCGCAGACGTGGCCACTGCACCTGGGGCGGGAGAGCGTGACATATAGGGACGCGTGTCGAAATCTAACGGGCTTTGCGAGTGTTGTACTAGTGTTAATTTCGATAAGTGACACTTTTAGAACGGCGTGTAACCATTTCAATAAATAAGCATTCTCACTGACATAAACTTATTTAGCTTCTTGAGTTGTATTTCAAAATGAACAACCACGGACACACCAGGAAAATTGTTTCAAAGTAACATGACACGGGTTTGGTTAATTTTTTGCTAAAATATTAAATGTTTATTGTCAATATAAGAAATCAAAAAACAAGTTAAATTATTGTCATACGTTGAATGTTGTACTTTAACCGAATAGGATCAATACTTCGAGCGTGAGTACTGCATAATTTAATATTACATGAAAAATACTTGATTTTTAGCTTTGGCGTACATAACATTAGGTTATTAAAGCGATTAAATGAATACGAAACTATAATTTATCATTCAGTAATCTTCAAAGTGATATTCTTCAAAGACTGTGTACCGAAATAAAATGTACAATGTTAATCCTTTATGCACTAAGAAAAGATACATATAATGTGTGTCTCCTCTCAAACAATATATATTGCTTGATAATTGAGAGCCCAATTTGGACATGTATGCATGTCTTCTTTCAAAAGATTCACTATTACTAGGGGTATAATTTTTATGAAATCTTCTTCGACACGCTAATGTTGCTCATATACGACGAGTAAAACAAGAAATGTATCAATCAATTTTCTTTCACGTGTAAATTAGTTCAAGGCCTGCAGGGTTAATGAATTCTTATTTAGTTACCATATTGTCTCAAATTAAAAGAATGTTCTGAGTACACAACCTACTACCAGATATGCCCTGATACTGCAGACTGCGCATTAAGCGAGAGGGCATTTTTATCTTACATTTCTAAGTTGCTTGTACAAACACTGAACTCACCGAAGCAGACCAGAAGCGCCACCACAAACCCTACCTCCACAGAACGAACCATTGTGGTGTCTCTGAACAAATTCAACTCAGTTCTGAATAAGAATTTCTTAGCAATACTCGTCACTAAATTCCCTCTGACTTCTCCACAGCCCTTGTGACATTGCCGGCTGCGTTTGCGACGTGTGCTCTCACAGAGCTTTTTTTGAAGACAAGAGAGAATTTATCTCTTTCACACGCGATAGGAGTCACGTGTCTTGAGCAATCTTCCTTTAGATGCTTTGATACTGTTAGAAAAAATATTCTCGTCGGAAAGTCATTTGGTCTACTTGCATTTGGACGTCCAAATAATTTAAACAATGCTGGATTGCTTTCCTTAAAGAAAGGTCCCTTTTACCTTATTTCACAAGGACGTACCTAGTTTTCAATCTATATAGGAATCATTTTTTATACTGGATTATTCCTACAATTCTCCAACTACATATTTTGAGCTCTCACGTGTCGTGATGTCCAATATACGCCTAAATATTATCAGATGTGAACAAGTGTGTTCATTATAACCACTTCAAAAAGCTCAATGAATAGTGCATTAACATTATGCCTCTTTAAATATGTATTAGTATGTCATTGCCCTCGCAATTTTTTGACGAATTGTAATGGGCTCTTTATAGCAATTTCACTCCTACTAAGTTTGCTATGTTAAATAATTGTTCTTTGATGTTGTTTAAAATGTAATCGATACGTATGTTTTTAAATTTGCGAGCCAATCATCTGTGCAAGTACAGCGTAGCCCCACCTAGAAGTCGAGACTTAATTTCATTGATCTCATATTGAGGCTCGAAACAGTAAAGGAAAACATGCCTCGCTGAGCTCCTACTCACTTTCCTGTTGAAAGCTCAAGTAGAAGTCCGGAAAACAAAAAGTCTGACCTTGTGAAAGCAGCACAAATTATATGAGATATCTTTAAGTTTCTCAGACCGCTTAGGACGAAAAAAAATCTCTCTGTAATGTTATTTTGTGCGGGAACCTTAGTTAAAGGATAGAATTAAACGAGTTTTTGAATTAAGAGCTTAAAAGTTAACTACTCTTTAAAAATTACTGCCCGACCAAGAACTGGTCTTGGCAATTTCTGGCCAATAGGCTAAGGTCCGTGCCACTAGAATCTCAATTAAAAAATTTGTATGAAGTTCATCCAGCTAAGCTTTCAGAGATGGTTACCAAAATATAGAAACTCGGTCTAGGATGATGAAGCCATAATTCAAAAGTTCCTGAAGCGTGCCTCAGCATGTATCGCAGTGTGAGTTGATCACTGATTAGTTAAAGTTGTCTCGAGGCGTGACCCGAAGCGCGTCAGAACCTTTCGCTTTTTATAGTGAAAAAATTACCTTGATATATCGCAGTCATATAAATTTTGAGTGTAGTTTAATTAAAGTAGAGTATTATGTATATACGATAGAAAACCAAAAACGTAAGAAGCCCAAGCCACACAATAATGATCAATTTTGTTTGCGAAAGAAATTACTCTGTTTATAGAGAAATACTTCCTACAGTTTATATAGTAATTTTTAATTCAGTTAAATGTCTGTGTTGATAACTTCAAACTAAACTGCACGAAAAAGTAATAAAATAACTAAATAACAAATAAATAAACTGCTTTTCCATACTGGACAGGGACGCTTCTCTGTGTTTTAAAATTTTACATTCGCTGATCAGTACGAACAGAACAGGAGCTTTTAATTAACGAATGCACCACAGTTTGTCTAGCTTTGTGACGACCTGTCCCCAGCTTTCAAAATAAAAAAAACTACATATTATGATCCTGGTCTTCGAAAAACGTATTCTTGTTTTAAGCGATTTTATAATTCATGGCAAACTAAAATATTTTTGCAACATTCATGCAGAACTTTCTTGTGTGGTAATTTAAGATTATTCATATGAGAATTTTTTTAATGACAATTATCAGTTGTCAGATCAATTTTTCGTTTAAAAGATTATTTCAACTTTTTCAATTTTCGTTCACGTTTGTGCTTGCAGAAAACTTTGAACAAAGGAAATTTAGACGAAAGTTACAGTTTTTCAATTTTCGCTCCAAGCACTTTTCCTAAACAACCATATCTAGAAACGCTCAGCTCAAGTAAAAGATAAAATCGACATAAAACATAATCTCCATTCGACGTCGTTATCTAGATTCGTGGATAGAATAGCTTCAACGCAATTAAAGGGTGCACGTGATTTCTTGTCACTCATACGATTTCGTTCTGATTTTCTTAGATGCGAAGTTTCCTTTTGATGAGCCGCACATGCAGTGGAGGCCGAAGCTTCTGATGCCATGACGCTGGCAGGTGCATCAGGCCCTTGCCCTCCCACGCCCTCAGGCGGGGCTTGCTAAACGGCTCATGTATTTACTTTCACTGTGTGCGAGTGTTGTATAAAATAATCAAAACTGAAGATGTGCATTTCTATTGAAAATGTTTTGGCTCCAGGATAGGTACGAGTAAATGCAAAAGAAAATGCCGAGTCAGTGCATGATTTAAAAAAAATTTACTGCATCGAAAATGGTTTTGAAGTCTGATAACGCTGAATGATGTCAATTACTCGCAGTGGATTATCTACATGCCCCTTAAATTTTAAACTTATGAGCAATTTGAAGTTGTGAAAAAATAAACTCAATTACAGAGGAAAATACATTCTTTTGACTAGGCTATAAACGTTTTCTAATCTTCATTGAAACTCGGAACGATTTTGCAATCCTCCGTGGGTGCCAAAATATCACACTGAAAGTCAGGGAGCTTTTTTTTTCTTTGTGAAGGTAGGCAGTGTTCCAACTACACGAACATTTCGTAGCGGCAATTGGGGACTCTTGAGTCGTACCAGCGCCCTTCATCGGCTTCTAGTTTTTTATATTGCTAATGCAAGGGGGCTGCAACATTAGTAGAGAGTACCCTACTTTCTTAAGACCAAATTTTTTTAGTCAATTCAAGAAGATATATTTGTGTCTTAAAAATCTACTCGTTACAATGGCGAAAGGGGAGATTTTTTAGACAATTTGTCATAACGCTAATATATTACAAATTTTCCTTCGCCCTTGAAGGAGCTATCGCTCACGTGATGATATTGTCTACCTGCAGCGCGCCAAACTGTCAGCTGTTGGTGCTCACGCGTGTTCTCTTTCCCAAACTTTTGGGAGTTCTCATGACAGGTCGCAAAAGGATCTCCAATAACATCGGCTAACATGTTGATAACCTCGAGTAACATTCGGACCCTCTTACTCGTGAGGTCGAAATTAACTTATAGAACAGAGAAAGATTTTTCCTTATGATACGTTTAAGCAGAGTAAATTGTCTGAAGCGCACTACTGCTTCAACACGAGGACGTTTACTGCGTCTGTTGAATCTTTATCAAATTGACAAGACCATTCATGAAGCCTCAGTGGCCAGGTTGGGAAACGTGTTTCGTAACACAGAGGTTCTGGTACAACAGGTCACGGTATCATCTTTAGGTGTCCACCACCACTGTCTAATTGTCTAATAGTAATATAATTTGAAAAATTGGAAAAAAAATTGTTAGATGTTGTTTAATTTTGTGGTTATTCTATCACAGAATTAAGGAGCAACAACAACACTGCGTTAGGCGTACCACCGCCAGAAGGAGACCAGCCACAGCGGCCTCCTGGTACATGAGCAAATGCGGGCCAAGTCCCACCCTATTAAAAATTTGGCGTTTCACCGTATTGAAAATTCACGTCCTATCCTGTTAAAAATTGGCGTCTAGATAATTCACGGAAAAATTTCAATGGGCTCTTAATAGTGATGTTACTTCTGCCATATTTGATTTGACACGCATCCTTAATCAAGAAGCCAACTCGACCCTGTTGCTTGTCATTTGCCGTTTTTTTTAATATAACTACTCTGAATATCTAAACAGATATAACTATAAATTTACACGATGGAATCAAAGTTTTCAAGTCCCATTTGATCGTTCAAAAGAGTTGAACAAATATTTGTAATTAAAAATTGATATGAGAACTAATATTAGTTGCGAAAAAATAATTTTTCCTGTCAATGAATCTCAAATTACTGCGAAAAAATTTGTGTATGAATGTTGCGAAAATGTTGCAGTTTTCTATGATTTATAAATACATTTAAAACAAAGATGTATTTTCCAAAGACCAGGAATATAATATGACATATCCTCACTAATTTCTAGCGCTCCGCAGTTCGTTTACTCGAAGATCAATGACCCGCAGCATAGTGGCAATGCAGTGGCAGCGCAGTGATGCGGCAGTTATGGCCGCTTCAGAAATCACTACCGAAATTGTAAAAACAACCTAGCGAATTTCTAGACTGTAGAGATAATCTACGTGAAACTACCTGAATACATCCGAAAAGTACATTGCTGCGAAGAACTACCTGAAGCCCACCGCGCAACTGCTCTGATTTTTAGCAGAGCAACGGCGGCATTCAGTCAGAGACGCGTCACTTACAGTTGCGCGACGAACAAAGATGTCACTAAATGGCATCGCTTGGAATGGCGTGACTTACGTATGGGTAAAAGCGCCAATCGTAACGATGAACCCGTATATTTCAACTAAATAATGTCATGTTTTCATCTTGGCTGCTAGGGGAACAAGATATAAAATCAATTTCGCTTACAATATAGAAGAGGGTAAAAGGACTTTAAAATTTCTTTTTTTAAATATATTAGACATGCATTAAGAGCTGTTTCTCTAAAAAGATTGTTTCAATAGTTCCTGAGTGCCTTACATATGGTGTTATTTTAGTGGGATAACTTTTATCATCGACGCATTTATCTGTAACACATATTACGCGTAGATAAATTTTCACTGTGAGAATGTGATGAATTCTTTGTATGACGCGTCATGAGTTATATGTGCAAGTGCTCGTAGATTGAAATCAATTTTAGGCATCCAATATTTTTACGAGGTCAGATCTGGAGCCTTCCGCGGATGGAAATGTGAAATTTGGCGATTCTGATTAGATATAAACTCAAAATTATGGATTCGATTTTGTGGCTAATATTCAGGTTTTCACTGTAATACGACAAAATGGTAACATTCGACTGCTTATCAGCATGTTGAAAAGAGCTAGACACACTCGGTGTGCTCAGATATACGTAACGTGAGATTAGAAAAATAGTTTTAGATATAAGGAACACAGAGTCGTAGAAGATGGGACACGCTTAAGACTGTTGAAAATACTTACATGAAGTTTAATTTTGCTGAAAATGTTAAATCACTTTATATATTGGAATTATTTTTCCCATTTAATCAATCATGATTTTGATTTATAGGCACAAAGTTTGATGCATTGTATCAATATACTTCATATTGACAAAATGAGATCTAACAATGACACGAAAGAAAAAATATTATAACTGCATCAACGGATATGTCTCGGCGCGATGTAAATCTATACGGGCGCAATCAACAGCATTCTGAGCCAACATTAGGAACAAAATCAGTCAAAGCTAATGAAGCTTTTTAAAATGAAAATAAAACTCAACGTTCTTCAATTTGACTCTAACGTATGAGGCGTTCTTCAAAAAGTAATTTTTTATTCATTGACGTGGAAAACCTCTGCTCAGCCGAGTTCCATATCCAATTTTCATTAGACGACAATGAGTGTTTTCATTCACAAAAAAAAAATATTTTAACATTCAGTCACATTTCAATCACACAAACTACTTGACAGACAAACAATTATTGATCACAAGAAGGTGGTCTTTACCGGTTATAGTGAACTTGCTGTTTAACGATTTTATAAAAACACTTGGCGGACTTAGCGGGTAACTTAAATTTGGCAAGAAGATACCGTAGATTTAAGCAATTTTCCATTTATTTTACTCATTGATCTTTTACTTATCTTTCTCTTATTTAACATTCTCGTACTTTTTTAATAAGATATTACATCATCCCGCTAAAAAGTTTGTCTCACCGGGAGAAATGTTGATGTAACGAAAATCATCAAGGGTAATAGCTTACTGGGCTAGCTTTTACATTGGTCACCGCGTTCATTCTATTAGGCAAAGAGTCTACAAGATTTTGCCAACAAACTAAACGGATATTTGTCCTGCAATTGATGAGAAATATCGTCTTACGAAGGAGGAAGAGGTGTTGAGGGTCACAGCTTCCTCTCCAGTTGGTCATACAAATTTTCGATTCAGTTTAAATCAGGAGACTGAGGAGGTTATTCCAAATAAGAAAATGGTCCCTTGTGATCTTTAAAGCAATCTTGCACTACCTGAGACCGGTGAATGTTAGTGTTGACGTCTTGGAAAATACCAGAACCATTAGGAAAATAAAATCCATACACGGGTGTACTTGGTCACCTAGGATGTTTAATTAGTCCTGAGGTTTCATTTTGTTGCTCCCTAAGGCTGCCGAACGGAATACCAACCATGTGAAGCACCGCCAGATCATTACGCTGACCCCTGGAGCCTGGACTGTCGCAGCGATACATGAAGGATCCAAAGCTTCACAGGCATCCTATCTCGTTCCAAATGTGCCTCCTTTCTGGAACCAGGTAAGCCTCGATTCACCTGACCATTGGACGTGTTTCCTTGATGTCTACAGTTTACCAGGCCCATCCCCCAAGGTCCAAACCCAATGTATAGGGGATTTATATTTATTGCTGAGATGCTTGTTGAATTAAACTCGGTCGAATAAATACGTTGGATAGCAGTAGCTTGTTCATAGTTAAAATGTAAATTAAATTAGGGGCGACGTTTGAGCAAATTTACTTTCAGAAACTGTCGAGTGCATGCATGGAAAAGTTCGTCTATGGCCCTGAGATACTCTTACATACGTACCTATTCTTAGCACTGAACTTTTCTTTGGATATGTTTGAAGAAAATTTCTTTGTGCTTTCGGTTTCAAAGAATCATACGCAAAATGAAACCAAAAAAAGACTGTAGACAAGACAAAATTTTCTGTATTTAAAATTTTCTTCATCAAGAGCTCTACCCAGTGTATGAAACCCGATTATATTCTTAGATTAGATTCTATAGCCAAATTTTACCGCTCGCATTTGTCTCTGTGCGCCGCTAGAACTTCATTTTTAGTGTCGGAAAGTTCATATTTCATGCTTAGGTATTAGATATTGTTCACATCTTTATCAACATTCGTTATAAATATTAATAATTTAGTTTAAGTAAATCGTGAAAATCAACTTCGCGATTCCATTGCCGTAAAAGCTGATTTCGAAAAAAGTCATCACATGTAAGAAATTTACAAAATTTCGAGAAATGTGCTCAAAAACTTTCCACCTAACAAAATTTTTCATTTCCTCCGACTTTCGGTACTAAACACGCACATGGAGCCCCATTTTTCAGCAAGACTTGGTGCCACTGCCATCACGCAGCAGCAGGGAGCGTGGAGCAGGTGCAAGCGTCTCACGGCCTGGCCTGCGCCTAAGCTCGACCGCGGCACCGCTGCACTCTCACACACGATGGCGTTGGCGAAGGTCGTCCTCGCTCTCTTACTCGCAGGTAAGTCTGCAGTATTTTGGGCATTTTTGGGATATATTTACAGTATTTTGGGTATTTGGGATATACAAATTTTGGGTATTTCTTACTACAGGGATATATAACTGCTCATGAGCTTTGCCTGCGTTCGTTTGGCGAAGGTATATCGCGGCCAACGTACTAAACCGTAAGATTCTTGGGAGGTCCAGAAATGTTGTTTCCAATTATGGTAAAGGAAAACAAACCCTTGGATTATCTAAGACTGAGCCTTTTTACTTCAGAATCTTAGATCCTATAGGGAGAGGAAGTTATTCATATCCAAAATATGTATTAGACCTCCCCAGATAGGAGTCATCTTCTGCTCATGCAAATGCTTGTCCAATTTCAGCCTCAAAGTTTGTTTCTATCTAGAGAGGTTTGTTGAACTGCGAAATAAATTCTAATGCCAATATAACATCATCTGCTGTCATGTTTGGTGAAAAAAAAATTTGACCTTGATTAACCAGCAAACGAATTAAACTTTGAAATGAAAATATTGGCTTTGTTCCACACAAGTTAATTAAAAAAAGACTTGTTACAAGTCACTTGGCATTAGCTCTCTGGAACGTAATGACAAAGTGGCGTTAAATAGTTCTGAAATCGTGAAATATAGATTCGTGAATGGTCCTGACTACTCTAGACTTTCTATTCAACCCAATATATCACACTCGCAGTCAAACTATGCCAAGCATCAGTAGTTTGCCCTGAGGCGAGTACGCATCGCAATTTGGACAATGGAGCACTTGCAGTAGGCAAAGGGTCAATGAAATGGTATGGAAGATGAGGCTCTTTTTCCTTGAATATTATCAAAAATTCTTGTTTCATATACGAACGCATACTACTGGTAGAATTGAAGCGTCTTTGTTATTTGGATATTAATTGAAAATGTTAAATAAATCTATTTTTTAGAGGAAATGCATTCCTTGCGCAACGATGCTGTAAAGAATTAAACTACACATCAGCTTAGCTTAGAAGAAAAGTCATTGATGTAACATGTTTCGTTCAATAAGCCTTTAATGCCATAGAACTTTCAATTTTTGCTTTCGCACCCCAAAAATTTGTGCTTTGTAACTAAATTACATTTCATCTGTCAATTTTCTGTCCCTTAATAAATTTTTCAGACATGAGTGTGAATAAGCAATTCATTTCATCCAAAACAGACTAGAGCTATGCAGTTTGTAATAATATACTGCATGCGTCCAACGTAGCGCATTGAAGAATTTTTGACAGTTCAATGCGCGGCTGATTTTTTGTGCCCATGTTCATTGATTATAACAATTACTGTGCTTTATTACGATTAGTGTGCTACTGATCTATTATGTATATCATTTTTCCACTCAATTCCATGGAGTCATGTGTTACATAAAAACAATCCCTGGGACAATAAGCGCTGATGATAATACTCGCCAGCGGAGGAAGATTAGAGAAATAAGAAGTAAAGTGTTATATCATTCCAATAACGTCATGCAATCATTAGAAGATCAAATTCATGAAATCAGTTAATTCAGGTACGCTCTCAACTCTTATATGTAGGATAATCACAAGTTTCATTCGCACATAATTGAGCAGTTTCACTTAAATAATAATTTGTTCCCACGCAGGCACGGCTGTGGTGGCCGACGAGAATCCTTGCGCGGCCACTGGACAAACGCCTTATGACTACCAGCAGGTAAAAATATCAAATTTTACATATTTCATTTCATCAAATTTCATATTTCATTTCATAACATCTTAGAATTGAGAATTTCAACAGCTCATTTTATCGAGATCGACTTGCATTTCATTCTTCATGTACACTATAAGTTAATTGAGAGAAAGTTTTTGAAAAAAATGATGTGATGAGAAAAATATCATTTACAAGTGAGTAAAATCGGGGACATGAATTTTCATCGTGTATTGTATGTTTTTAGATTACGAAGCACAAGTTGAATTACTATCATAACCGTGTTTATATATTGCTCGATAATTTGATCAGCTCCTGGACAAAATGTTAGTCACTTATTGTTTTTTGAGTTTTTTTCAAGGATGGGGAGGAGGGTCTGTCATGTTCTGGGCCTGTTTCAACTACAGTAATATGGGTCCTTTAATTGAGTTTTCCATGAAACTGAACCAGTATTGCTACACAAAGCTGCTGAATAGCCAAATTTGGCTATTTTTGTCATTTGTTGAATGAAGAAAAGCCTGTTGCTCTGCGTATTTTTCAGGATGACAGCTGCCGTATGCATCGGGCTAAAACAGTCATTAAGTGGCATGACAGTCATACAGAGTATGTCAGACATTTAGATTGGCCAGCTAAGTTCCCAGACTTAAAGCCAAAAGAAAATTTGAAGGACCACCTAGAACTAAAAGTTAGAGGTCGAGAAGAACGTTCACGTACTGTGGCCGCAATATGAGATCAGCTAGTTAATGCAAGGGTGGTTTAAAATCGACCAGGTGTGCCTGAAGCTAGTTGAGACTCAATGCCTCGAGTAATTGTCGTCAATATTCGTGCTTGTGGAGGTCGTACACCATATTAGCAGTAAATGATTAATTTTTTCAGGAAGCCACTTACACTGCGTTCAAAAGCACGCGTTCTGTTCCTTGCGCCGGTTGGTGACGCATAATAACGCAGCAAATATCTCAGCGCATTTCGTTTTCCACACATTCCTGCTGAGCTATGAAGCCATTTAGGATCTGGCAAAATTTCGATTAGAATCAGGGACACTGAACGTGACTTTACTGCACTGCAGGCGCTGTGCATGAGCATCCTCTTCTATGAGGCGAACCGCTCTGGGCCGCTGCCCTCGGACATGCGCTTCGACTGGCGCTACGACTCCGCTTTGGATGACGGCAGCGACGTGGGTGTGGACCTCACAGGCGGATATTACGACGGTTCGTTGCTTTGACCCTTTATCGGCTAAATTATTTCGGTGGTGCTACGATTAGGTTTTATAAAAAACTAACTGTAACCTTATGTATATGTATGTACATATGCAATTAGACTACATTGAGCTTTTCACAAAGAATTGGCAGGATCCTTATGAAGTGGATTTTGAAGGCATACGTAAGGTAAATGGATAATCTTACTGACTGCCTACAATAATCTTACGATAATCTTACTGACTAACTCCTTACGAAATTCTGATTCGTGTATCAAAGAGTGTTAGTATCCGTGGGAAGTTGCAGATGGCGTCATGTGACTATGATTGGGAGTGTTGTTACGTAAGAACTGTTCTTAAATAATGGCAAGAGCACCAGAGAGTGCAAAGATACTGAAAAAAATTATCCTTGTTGAGGAGCGAGAGAATTTTTTCTGCGTTGACTTACTGAATCCATTCTCGCTCTTTGAATGAAGCTTTCCAGATTAGGCTAATTTTAAATTGTTCTGCCAGTATCTTTAATCACAAAAATATTTACCATGACTCCTTACAAAGAGTGAAGCTCATAAATTTCCACAAACGTGAAAGTTTGTGAAATTTATGCTTCCCTTTTATGGCGAAGAAATCCTTTTCGTTCAACTGATGATTTGGACGTGAATGTAATTTTTAGTCTCATCGAAGAAATCTTCGAACTTGGGATACCTATGCTCGAATATTTCCTGGGGTAATTAAACAGCGCAAATAATTATATTTACTCTGTACCGACATAGTACTTGAATCGATAGGCACTAAATTTTTTTAAACGAAACGACGAATTGCAGACCGGAAAATGAATATCTGAGTCCTCATCTCGTAGAGCCGAATGCACTTTAGCTCCCTAGCATGTCTTGGCCTGAGATTTGGCCGAAGTGACGTGGAATTTTTTCTTGTGAACCAATTTTTTAGGCATCTTCCTCTGATGGATGTGCACATGGATAAATAATGCAGTACGCAACCCAATAGAGCGCTGACTCCAATAAATATTCTTGGATTCGTAAGAACCTTTTCCAAGAAATAGCTACTCTTCAATCGAGCGAATATATCTTATTGGACTGAACGCTACGGGAAATTACATAATGCAACAAAATTTTACTTTTATTATGGGCATGGGTCTAAACTGTAATTTCCCTTTTTGCAACTAACCAAAATAAAAAAGTTTTAATGCTAAGCCTTTTTTTGTGATTAGGCCAATGAATTTTCACATTTGCCTTTCCATAGCATAATAGCAGTAACAACTACAATACCGGTATAATATAGCACCAAAGTTGGCAAGAGTAATGGACATATTCTATTGTTTCACAGAAAAAGTGTTAGGTAGTGACCGTGAATTGCCTCGACCAAAAATCATGTGCGTAGTGATGGTACACCTTGAAATGCTCTTCAATTTTCATTCATCGTGGCTTCAGCACCCTTTGAGTTACCTCGAAGACGTGTTTACGATAAGCAACTTTACGAAACACTTTCCCGTGATAGTATGAAGGCAGGGTAAAAAATTGACGAGATTTCTCCACCTAGCGGGCGACCACGTCAAGTTTGGCTACCCGATGGCCTACACCGTCACCGTCCTCGCCTGGGGGCTGCTCTCCTACAGAGAGGGCTACGAGGCCGCTGGTGAGCGACATTAATAATACTAATAATTAATAAAAGCTCTATTTGAAAATATACATAGACATATATGTTGTA
>VOMN01035226.1:0-10039 GCA_014899125.1 Orchestia grillus
CACTCCACAACATCAGTCCATAAGCTCACTCCACAAACTCACTCTACAATCTCACTCCACAACATCAGTCCATAAACTCACTCCTCAAACTCTCTCCACAACCACACTTCGCAACCTCACTCCACAATCTCACTTCGCAAACTCACTCCACCAGCTCACTCTACAAACTCACTCCACAATCTCACTAGAAGTTATTATGCTACTTTTACATCCATTATGGTACTGATACGGTCATCATGACACTGTCACAGTCATCACGATACTATCACAGTCATCACGATACTATCACAGTCATCATGACACTGTCACAGTCATCACGGTACTATCACAGTCATCATGGTACTGTCACAGTCATCATGACACTGTCACAGTCATCATGGTACTGTCACAGTCATCATGACACTGTCACAGTCATCATGGTACTATCACAGTTATCATGGTACTATCACAGTTATCATGGTACTGTCACAGTCATCATGACACTGTCCCAGTCATCACGGTACTATCACAGTCATCATGGTACTATCACAGTCATCACGGTACTATCACAGTTATCATGGTACTGTCACAGTCATCATGGCACTGTCACAGTCATCATGGTACTGTCACAGTCATCATGGTACTGTCACAGTCATCATGGCACTGTCACAGCCGTCTTATTTCTCAACATCGCCTCAAGTTCTACTGTGCCCTGCTGTTTCTGCAAGTCTCACTGGTGTGGTGTGGTGTTGTGTGGTGTGGTGAGCTGAAGTGTGGTGTGGTGAGGCTTAGTGCCGTGTGGTGAACAACCTGTCAGGATTTTTTCACAATTTTTGTGTATATCCTTCTTTTACTGCCACCATCTCCGCTACCATCTCCACTATCATCTCCACCACCATGTCCACCATCATCTCCACCACCATCTCCACCACCATCTCCACCACCATCTCCACATCCATCTCCACCACCATCTCCACATCCACTATCACCACCCAGATGCCTCGAGAGGCTCCTCCAGCTCCACCGTGAGGCAGCGCCCGCGTTTCACCATAATTCATCACTCTGAAATAATCGAACGTTCGCACGCTCGCCTTCTTCCACTGCTCTTCTCGATCCATCAATTCAGTTTTATGGAAGTGTGCCGAGTTGCCATTAATTATAATGGTCTACCACTCCATCAGGCTACAGGAGTCGAAGAATCCGTCCTGTATTGGGTGATGCTAAATTCGGTTGCCTTGTATTAAGAATTTATACGTGCATTTCCTTTGGAGTTTTTATCATGATGAATGAAATTTGCTCCAACGTACAGTGTAAGTACGTCATTTCACAGCCAGTACTTTGCGCTCATTTGCATTCGTGCATTAGTCTTTATTTGCAGTTTTTGATGTCACTTGCTTAAGTTGGACGTGTTTCATACATCTGCCTGGATAGACATAAGCATTTGTTGAATAAACGTGCCTTCCTGAATGATTTATTTCCCGTATCGTATATATTTCGGATACAATTTTTCTCTTATCATATTTTCCTTTTCTCCGCAAGCGATTTTTTTCATTTCACCGTTACATGACCGCGGGTAAAGCGGTAGGGTTACCAAGCGAACGGGCCGCTACAGAAACAGAAGAAAATTCTTATTTCAGATGATTAAATTGAAGATTAAAAGCACGTAAAGGCAGCCTGGGGCATCAGAACTTTTCAGTTTTGAGCAGAAAAGCAAACTACGTCGCGATGGCGCACATAGTTTACGACACGTTGTAACTGCCAGTCAGGCGCTGTCAGGCCACGCTGTGATCACGATGCAACCGTTAATTGTTGGCACTCGGCCGGTATCAGGACTACGGCCACCACCATACTACCGTCGGTGTGATTGCACTTCTTTATCACAAATAGGCCGTTATCACAACGCTGTCGTCACCCCAACACGGTCGTCATCGCAACACTACCCTCATCACAACCTCACCGTCATCACAAACCCCCCGTCATCACAACACTACCGTCATCACAATACCGCCATCATCAAATTTCCCTAATCACAAGACCACCGTCATCACAACACGGTCGTTTTCACACCACCTCAATCATTACAACACCACCGCCATCACTACACCACCACCATGACTACACCACCGTCATCACAACAGTCACACATATCGCACCAATCATCAGTGTCCCAGCACTTGCGGCCGTAAACCAATCAGCCCTTCTGCAACACCCAACATCTACACAGGGAGGGGGGGGGTATCCCGTCCTATCATTGATGCAGGTATCAAACTGGGCATCAATCACCAGTGTCGAATGCGACAGACAATCAGTCTGTCAATCTCCATTTCTGCCCGTCTGTCAGTGGCAGTCCCTCTGTCTGCGTGCAGTGTCACAAAGACGAAGCATGCATCGTTGTTTCATGTTCCGTTGTCTATTAAAATTGTAGTGTTGGTTATTCGCTATTTCTTTAATTGTGGCTATATTTAGGGGACATTGATTCTCTCACCGACATCGGCACTTCAACAAGGAATTATCGTATCTGTGCTTGTGTAACTGACGATATTTTTCTGATGAGATGACTTTTTTACCTTGAACATGTGTTGCCTCTTGATGCCTCATAGATACCTGTTTGTCTTTTGAGTATGCTGGGGAAAAGCTTTTGAGGAATTAATTATTGTGCGATGGAATCCATGTTTTGTTGAGTCCGAGTTGTAGCCGGTGTCGCTCAGCACATTTGCTTTAAATTTTCATCCATGTTCCATTGGTACGCTCGATTTCAACGACCTGCTCTATCTGTGTAAAAGGTCTATGATAGTTTAATGTCATCTTATTCTGGCCCTCTATCTAGATTTTAAAATAATTATCACCGGAACTCTGCACGTTTTCCAGTTTATCTTTGAATATATTCTGTCGATAGTAATCTTGAGTGAATTTTTTGCCTTTCTAGTGTATATATGTACAATGTTTGTAATCTCTGATCTTCTAAACATCACCTACTGTACTCCTAAATACGTACTCCTGTGAGGGCAAGTGGCTCCCCGTCTCACGCTGGTCCGAGGCCTACTCTGCTCTCGAGTTTATCACCCGCAAAAAGTAGAAAGAAAGTTACAGCACACGAGTCTAACACTCAACTGTGGTGAATAGTTGCAGAATTTTCACTTTCGGCGTACTTTGGAGAGAAAAACTTCCCACTGCCCAAGCCTTTTTTCCCAGTAAATATACCAAGATCCTACCGTATTCATGAGTATGTATATGATTTGGAGGAAACGGTGCCACTGCGGGAAATATTAATTGCATTCAATGCCATGATCTGATCACAGCCTCTATAATTTTGACATCATATAGTAATCGTCACATGACATGGCAATGGTGACGCCCGAACCATTATAGCCAGAGGCTTAGGGTCGAAACAGCAATAAAATATCAATTCCAGAACCTACTTTTTCCGAAGAAAATTATGGTGGCTTTTCTACGGTATGATTGGACGCTCACCAGGTGTCAAACCTGGAATTTTCGACTTCAATGTACTTTGAAACTAGCTTTAAGGATCTACTCATGAATGTAAGACCAGGACTCGTCTTTATATTTATTTCAATTTAAAATGTGTCGATTACCCTCAAAATTCTTTCAAGCTAGTCAGGATTATCTTACAGTTAAAATGAATACCTAACAAATTTTAATTCCTCTAACAAGAAATTCTACCAATTCAATTAAATCCTTCAACTTAGTTGTGGGTATCTTACGAGTAAAATGAATACCTAACAAGTGTTAATTCCTTCGGCAGGTAATTCTTTCAAGTAAATTAATTATTTCGAGTTAGTCGTAGTATCTTATAACTAAAATCCATTCTTTACGAGTGAAGAAGCTACCACACGAAGACGGGCAGCAAATGGAGACTCGAATATAAAGGCACTGTGCCAAAATTAGCATATAAAATAGGCTCTTGAGTTCCAGCGGGCTGAAGTACACATCAGCCGGAGGCAGTTCATTTCCTGGAAACCAAAAAGCACGCAACTTTTGCGAACGAAAGAGAAAATTTAAATAAAAAATTGCATTTAAAGACCCTAGCAAGAGACCAATTAAGAACGGGACCATCCGTCAGTGTCCAGACGATCGCATAGGACACTCATAAACCCATCGATACGATCGCTACATCGACAGAGAGCTGCCGAGTTCCAGGCAACAGGTTGCTAATGGACCGGCACGGCTGGGGAGACACACAAGCGTGCTTGTGCTGGCACCATTGCGACGTGCTCCAGCAGGGACCGGCCAGCAACACCGACAACCAGGCGGAGAACAGCCATCAAATGCTGCAAATCAACCAACTTTGGTCTTGAAACCTGTATCGTGTTCTGTGCTGGATGATTTAAGATTTTTCCAGAGTTCACCACGGCCGGGTATTGGCCGGTCGAGAGCGGTTAGGTCTTAAAAGTGACTTACCTACGCACTGATTACCTCATTGTTTTAGGGCCGATTGAGGAGACCGAAAAAATGGACTTCCAGCCCGTGCGTTACGTACCTGAACTATCACTCGGACCGTCATGAGGTCAGTCTCTCTAATTCGCCGCGGTCTGCTTTGACGTCTGCCCTGGAAGCAACGTAGTGTTACAGTGTGCACCGGCGTGTGATAACGTGCATTCAAGCGTGTGTAGTACTATAATCAATAGTGAAATAAGCCTTTAAGTTTGCTCGTTTTCGTTTTTGATCGTTTTCATTTGTGTTTGCAATTGTGCAATGTAACTGAAGCGCTGCATATTGTCGTCGGTTCAGTCCCTCGTGGTAAAAAATGTTGGATAGACACTGTGAGGGTTTGTTAAAGGCCAATTGTCAAATACCTACATTTTCCGTACGTATCTTTCAGTTATGCTAGCTTTTTGTTCATTGATCCTTAGATTTGTTTTTCTCAATTTCTTGTCAGTGCATAATGCATGCGCTTTCGAATTTCACTGAGGTTTGGAATTTCACTGTAACTCAGGGGAGTTACAGAAACTGTACACTCATGGAAGAAATTTTTGTAAGTAGATTCTCGTTTTTGATGTGTGTATTGACTTCTCTATGACAGGTAGCGCACGAATACCTGAAGACGCTCCAAGATTTGCCTCCTAAAGATTAACCGCTTTCTTTTTCTTTACTACCAGTTATTGTGTTACTACATGTGAGGCAGGACGATTTACAGGAAACCTAATTGAAAGGATAGAAAGAAGTACCCGCGGGATCTCAAAGACTAAAATCAATAAAACACACCCGTTTCGGGTCTTAAGAAATCCATCTCCATTGTCTGAAAAAGAGCAGTTCGGAAGAGCTCGTCGAGAGACATCAGCCGTCGCGGAACCTCAGCAGCGTACTCTGCCACTTCAGAGCGCCCTCCGACTCTGGCAGAGGTGCACGCCCCACCGACTCTGGCAAAAGTGCACGTCCCACCGACTCTGGCAAAGGTACACGCCCCACCGACTCAACCGACTCTGGCAGAGGTGCACGTCCCACCGACTCTGGCAGAGGTGGAGCTGTGAAGACGAACTCAGGGCTCGAACGAAGTGCGTGCAAGAGGAGAAGGATACGAGGTCACTGTGCGCAATTGATACGAGTTTAGTGTGGGGCGAGGCCATTGTGCTCATCATACGCAATTGTGACATACGTAATACGCAATACGAGGTCACTGTGCGCAATTGAGAAAGATTGTCATTTACAAATGACAGAACTATTATTCCAAATGATTTCCATAATTTAGTTATTATCTTAACTTTTCTTTTAGTTTGCAATTTGCCTTGGAAGGTTTTAGCCCGCGGATGAGAGATACATTGCTCAGTTCAGAACTTTTACAGCAACAATCCACGTAAAGTATTAAAACAAATTCTGATTTTTCTTAAACAACTCAATAGGCACGAACGCCTATCTATCTCTAGCTTCACATGACCTCATGCGGAAAAAATCCGTCGGTACCTGGGACGCGACACCTGCACAGGTGTGGTGAGCTAATTAGCGGCCCCGTGGGTACCNTCACCAACGCTGAATAACTGTATTGTCCGACACTCTCTCGCTCTTTATATTCATGTTTGTACTGCACTTTTGAAGCGATATTAGGTTCCTTTTTTATTGAAATGTTAGATTGTTTATGAGTTACATATTGTGGGTTCAATTTAAAAAAATTCTTATCAGCTATGATTTTTATGTTTTGTAGCTTTAGTCGTTCATAAGTTACAGTCAAGGCTAACAAAATTGGTGAGATGGTGAAAATGAGGAGTTTCTCATCCTTCACTGTTCAAAACAGACATCGTAAAGAGATTTCAGGGTGAATTTTTCCCCTTAAAAGTACTGCACTTCTTCCTGAACTTTGTACATCCAATTCTTCCATTGCACTCAGCCTGCAGCATATTTTACTGTGTCTGAAATTGAAGTCAACTCAAGTATCTCCAGACCGATAATTTTTGGAAACTTAAGATGCAGCATTTCTCGAATCGAAGAAAATTTCAAAAAGAGTAATATGTCATCAACGGAATACTTCCCATCGTTCCAAGCCTAAATCTTACGCAAGCAGAGACCACAAATTCAAATGTCAGCATGAGTTTATGCGTAAAGGATAAATTTACTTAGTTATCCCAGTTGTGTACGTTCGGAAATTAATTCAAATTCTGATATATGTCTGCCACACGTCACAGCTGGTGCTGGAGTGAGGTATGTGTCTGCCACACGCCACAGTTGGCGCTGGAGTGAGGTATTCATCTCAGATTAACTGATTAATGCCCGAAGTCCAATGAAGCCAAAAAATACGGGACAACGGACCGAAGGGAATAGCAGTAGATGCATTATAAATTTCAGACTGAATCTATGTTCCTGTATTGAAATGATTTATGTATGAGTCGATCTGTAAGCAATAAATTTATTTTATTATCCCAGTTGTATACACATGATATTAATTCAAATTTTGGTATGAGAAACATGGAAAAGTAACGTAAAAATGGAGTGAAATCGTTGAAACATGAAAAGGAGTAAAATTAACTTTTCAAAAAGGTTGTTAATTAGTCCTCGATGACTGCCTGCACCTTCGTATGAAAGATGGTAATTTTTTCAGTTCCTGGACGATAAATTTCTTGAAAATTTAATTTCTGGTACTAATATCACACTAACAACTGGAGTCTGATAACTGAGCACAATTTATCGAGAATAAACTTCATGACTTGAAGGGTCATAGGACGTAAAACAATATTTGTCTCTCCTTAAATTGACAAGGTGAACCTGATACTGTGTTGTCAAGTAGATTTTCTATAATAGTTTGTGTCTTTTTTAAAGTTTTGACCCATTTACCTTTTTTAAATAGTTGGCACGAAGTTTTACGTTACTATGCCAGCCTACGAGTTCTCATCACTTTATAAAATGAACCAAAAGTCCCAAGAGGCAGTGGACGCCTCGCACACGGCCCCTCCCTTTCTGATCTTCAGCCCAGTCACACCGTCGCTCTACATGACTAGTGCCACGCAGCTCCGTGTTGTGTTGAATAAAAACTTTGTATGGCTTTGTTTCTTTTGAAATGCTGTTACATTTCGAACTATAATATCACGATTTTTTTATGGTAAAACATGGTAAACTCGTACGGAGAAGACAGCCTGTGAAATCTACATCACGATTTTCTCAATTCAATTTTGATAGAGTTTTCCATTAGCACACGCAACTTTTACTTGCATATACAGCCTGCCGAAACGTTCATTAAATGATAAGAATTAGAAAAAATTGATATTCAAGTATTCCAGATGATAAGGCACCATTGATTTCCACTCTCTGCAGCACCAGGTTTGGCGTTGATAAGCAAAGAATTTTTCGGAAGCGGTTTCTGGTTGTGGTACAAAGGAGAATTGTTTATTTATCTGCACGCAAAATTGACGGCCTCAGACAGATAAGAGCGAGACGACTCAATAAACCGGAAACTCGCTTGAAATTAAAAAATGATCTTTTTCGTTCCTATGAAAATGGCATCGGTTTTGAGTTCAGAAAAGGACGTGACAATTTTTTATCGCAAACGAGGCAAGATTCTGAAATTACCTTCTGAGTTTCGAGTACGATTTCTAAAATACTCTACTCCCTTTTAATGTAAATGTATATCTAAAATCAATTTCATTAATGATTAATACTGGATGGAATTTTGCTGTCTAGAACAGCATGATTAGGAAGCATTTCGTAACTATACAGGAATGTATTCATGTACAAGGTGACTTAGTTCAAAATTCACACGCTATTCAGACTCACTCATCTAACAACAGACTTTCTTTAACACGAAAGAATTAGTTAAATTCGTGCATTTCATGGCTGAAGTGAATCATTATCCACATTTACACAAAAAACTTTCAAGTTTACGACGGAAAAGAAAGATGAGAAGTACGCACCCGCTGCTGGAGTACATGCGCTCCACTGCACGTACACTCCGCGTGTGCACATGCGCTCACTGCACGTACGCTCCGCGTGTGCACGTGCGCTCCACTGTACCGTGCATTACTCCTGCTCTTTGCAGAGTAACTTTGACTTAGAGTCTGAGTGGCTGAAGCATCTCGAACACAGTTCCAGCAACACATTCGTCTTTACAGTTCTTACATTGCCGTGCTATGTGTTCGTAGACTATCTTTTACCTAGAGNGCGTGTGCACGTGCGCTCCGCTGTATCCTGCACGTACACTCCACGTGTGCACGTGCGCTCCACTGTATCCTGCACGTACAATCCGCGTATGCACGTGCGCTCCACTGCACTCAGACTTGCACTACCGTGCATTACTCCTGCTCTTTGCAGAGTAAGTTTTACGTAGAGTCTGAGTAGCTGAAGCGTCTCGACCACAGTCCCAGTAGCACATTCGTCTTTACAGTTCTTACATTGCCGCTGCTATATGTACGTATACTGTCTTTTACCTACAGCACCTAGAGTCTGAGGGACTTGAACCTTTGGTGGAGGTGCCGTGCAGTTTGTAAGTCTTTGTGGCTACCGCCTGGACTGTCGTGTCAATTGCCACTGCGCTAGCTGTAAAGATTCATATCGGCATTAAATTCCCTCACGGCTTTCCAAGAAACTCTTCGACAAGAAAAAAGTTCTTCAAAATAGAGGAATTCCTACAGAAGTATCCTTACTTTTCAATTTGTAAACATTTTCACTATCACGTACGGAATATACCAAAATTCATGCACAAAACCCGTCATTTCACCATCGAAATATCACTACCATTCATGAAAACACATTTACTAACTCCAGTACTAGTGTACATCTATAACCTTCATAACTCGCTATTCATCTACCGCTATCCAGACTGCCACTAATACGACATTACCCAGCATCCAACATCAATATAAACTGCAATGTCACGACAAATATCTCGATGATCAACTTAAGGTCCTGACTTTCACGATTAGCCATTTCACGTCCCTACAAATTATCATTTTTTAATTCATTGACAAACGCCTAGCGTTGTCATCATCGCATTGACATCAGATGTTGAAATGAAAGAAATGTGCCCCCACTCCGTTTCCAGGACTGTACCGTTATCAATGCTATTGCGGTAGGGGCGAACGATACTCGAGGGAGTGCTGGTAAATTGATCAATTATGTACAGTGCAGTGACGCTAGTGACTTCATTTCCTGCAATATACACTTTCATACACAGCTCAACCAGCATGTCAACACCTGTAATACCACTTGCAGAACACCAGCAGCATAACACCAGCTGCACAACACCAGCAGCACAACACCAGCTGCACAACACCAACTGCACGATGCATACTTCAGACCAACTGGACAAAAGATCGAGCTGATCTCTCGAGCGGAAGATCACTTATGTCCAGTCCTGCAGTCTGATCCCCAACTGATCCTTGACTTGACCTTCCCCATCTTGCCTGTGATCACGATCAGATCCTAGAGATCTCTCCCAGATGTGATCTTGATCCTCACTCCAGCACGGCCTCGGACACCGCTGCTCTCGTTGTTTCGATTTATTTGGATTTTCTGGTGTTCGCTTAGGCGCGAATTTGCCATCAAGTTTGCGTGCTCGTTCCGACGGGAGTTCTCACTCTTTTTCGAAAAATCTGTTGCCTTGTTACAGTTTTGTTATCCC
>VOMN01035232.1:0-38604 GCA_014899125.1 Orchestia grillus
CTCGTTACCCCCCCGCGAGTTAGGTAGCCGGGGTAGTAGTGCCCGTCAGCTCAACTCCAGGGACTCTTCCATTACTGTAACGCGTGATGTGTGCCCCGATGTACCCCTTAGTGTCACCAACACCAGTATTACCGATGAAAACAAGTCTTCTTGTGCCAAGGAAAAAAATGTACTTAGCTGTGCGGGCCGTTGCCAAGCTAGTAGTGACTCCTATCTTATCGACCAAAGCTCTTCTAATGTTAATCCTAAGGTTATGTTTGTCCAAACAGCTGAATTTAATTGTTTGCTTTCAAACAAGACTAAATCTTCCGTGGTGAACGATCGCTTCGAAAAGTGCAAGGATCACTCAGCAGTCGCCGTTGCAGGTGGTATTAGTGACAACCCCAGCATGAAGAAGGATCATGAGTCGAACCCTGCAGACTCTCACAGAGGTTCAAGTGAATTCGAACTACATCCCAAGGCGTCAACTGTGAAATCTGCTTATTTGCAGGTGCCTGCGGGACTTGATGGAGACGTTGATGACTGCGATGATACTACTCGGCTCATCACAAAGTCTCCGGTTATCATAAGTGTGAGCTCTGCGTGCGAAATCAATCATGACGGAATTATCAGATCGAAATCTACCTCTCTGACGTCCGGGAAGGAAGACGGGGAATGCGTTAGTCTCACTCTGTCGGCCGACACTGCCGAGTTAACAGATGACGCGAGTGCGAATGACGTATCGTTCTCTGAAGGTCTCCGCAGCCAGCCTAAGGACATCTACAGTAAACTGGAACTCATGCGTAAGAATAAACGTTCTGTTGAGGCACAGCATTCGCTTAACAACCTCCTAGTTTCCGACAGCGGCAGCGAGCAGGTATCGTTAGCCCCCACTGCGCCTTCGCTGTCAAGCCTTAGTGGCGTAGACTCGGTGTGCTGCAGAAGAGGTAGGGACGATGAGGAGTCCGTTTCTCAAGTCAACAGTGACGATTCTATGTCCCTTAAGAACCGCCCAAGCAAAGACCCTGAAAGTGTGTCTCAATTCTACGCTAGCGAAGACTCGGCGTCTTGTGACAAAACGCGACTAGCCAAAGACTTTGAGAGCATCTCTCAGTCTCCGACTTACGATGTAGCTGACGTGGACAGCATCAATGAGAGGACCAAGAGCGTAAGCGATAGCGTACGGGTGGTCGAGCCAGCATGTCAAAACGAAGTAGCTCGCAAGAAACGCGGTTTCTTCAAGAAAAAGAAACGAACTCGAGATGAAGCCAATTCTCGTGCTGAGAGAGGCTCCAGGAGATCAGGCAGATGCTGTTGTTCTTAAAGGTAGTCATGTCGGGTTTATACGAGAGTGCTGTTTCTTTCGGTGCTTTTTGCTGCCAGATTTTGTTTCGTAACGTATAGAAACCATGTCCAGTCAGTATTTCCTGATATCTTGCTATAAACCAACGTCGTTGTAAAAAAGGTACCTTGTATAAAGCTTTTCTATGGACCCTAACGGAAAACATGACACGTTTTTTACGGTCTCGCTTGACGAACGTTTCTGAATCGTTCTCGAAAATTCTTTCTATTTTTAAGGTTTGCGATAAGACATTGGGGTTTACGCCACTGCTAATCGAGTAAATGTTAACTTTCTCATTGGAGTTCGAGTAAGCGAATCGTCTGTACTAGCTTGTAATTTCATTGCTTGTTAATTTACTTACTAAGTGTTTACGACTGGAAATCATTGCCGTAAATTTTTCATTCGTGATCTGGGGCTTGCTTGGCCGTACGAGCTTGGAGCGAGGGCTGCTGGAGCGGCCAATGGGAAGTCGTGGAATTGTTCTGTCCAATAATCCCGTTGGGTCATTGGTCACGTGACACGCTTAGTTGGGTGAGTGAGCGTGAGAAATGTCTCTTCATAGTCAGTACAATGTATGTATTCCTCAGGAGCTATCGGGTAGATTTCAGTGATTTACCTTGCGTATTTTCGAGCGTAGAAACCTTAGGTTTTCAGAGCGTGATTGTCGCTTCTTTACGATGCCATTTTTGTTCAATACTCTGCTCTTTGGTTGAGACCGCGTCTGTTCACCAATCTGCTGCATCGCATCTCTAATCCTAGTGTAAAGACCTCGCTGAAACCGAAATGAATATGTATTTATGTAATTATGTATGTATGTATGTATGACATGGTACTTTGTGTTCGATTTCTCATTGAGTGCAATTACGATAATCTTTCATTTAATATTTATACCCCTTTCAGGCGCGGCCCTGTAAAAATACGACGACGTTTAAGTCTTTTTATACGGAAAATTCCAGTATTAGCAAAGCTTGAGATTTATCGATTATTTTTTGAAGTATTTTTATTGTGTGCCCTTGCTTGTAATGTATTTTTGTTGTTGAAGTATTTTGTTTTCGTAACGATGTTGCATTTACCTTCCCTTGTACACTTGGGACCCCGTGCAATAGCGGCCGTCCGTAGACTGGCTTCACAAACTCACTCAGATTCATCGTTTGGTTCCGTCACCTCGCAGCTCTTACGAGTATAGTGTGACCCCTATGACCACTACAGGCTAAATCTCCCAAATCGGGAATTGGACTATTCGGCAACACCTGTAATCCAGCGTAATTCAGTTTGGGAGGCGGTCACTAGAACATGGTTAAGATCATGTGGGGCACTTCAGGGTGCGTATTTCCAGGCTTCCTGTAGTCCGCAATTTCCTGTAATCCGGAAAGCCTCAGGTTTGAAAGTTGCCGGGTTTGGGAAGTTCAACCAGTACTCGCACCGCTTCATGACATTATGTCTTTGTGCCAATGCAATCTTAGACAATAACTGGATTTTATAATACGCATTAGGTGAGAGCCGGAGATTTTCGATCGTCTCTCACACATACTCAGAATTCAGAGTGAGATGTGAACAATTCGGTTTGGAGTTCTTTAAATGTTAAGAATTTAATCGATCGTTAGCAAGGCTCGTTTTGCTGATATCTTGTGTAGCTTACTGATGCTAATTTTCGACTGCGTTTTCTGTCTGGTCAGAGACCAAAATGAGGAAGCACTTTTAATAGAACGCATTGAACTAAGAAAATTCCTGTACGCAACATGTCGCCGCATTTATGTTTGTTGCTCTTGTGCTTGATGTTCATTGGAGACGCCCAAGCAACATTGATATTGATCATTGATCCTGTGATATTGATAATCAACCATCCGGTGGCGGTATCACGCTTGCACGGCCAAAATTAGACATTGTTATAGATACCCCGACAAAGAGTTAAGACTGGGTCATGTGTCCAAATATGTGTGATAAAAAGTAATCCTTAAATGATTTGAATCGATTTAGCGCTTCTGCGGTTTTGTAAGCGTCCTGAACTTACCTCAGGCGGCGTCGCTCGTTGTATCCTTGAATCTTACTGCGTTTTCAGAGGTCCCTGAGCTGCCCTCTACACCCAGCAGCTTAAACGGTCACCTTCATTGGCGCGTTAAATTGTGTGCTAATGTCCTCCTTAACATGCTTTCCTGCGTTCGTTTTCCCGAATGCAGTTCGCTCGGTTTTTCTCGTTTGACTGACCAAGCAAACAATTTTTAAAAGA
Organism: Orchestia grillus; assembly: GCA_014899125.1. Classification (NCBI taxonomy): domain Eukaryota; kingdom Metazoa; phylum Arthropoda; class Malacostraca; order Amphipoda; family Talitridae; genus Orchestia; species Orchestia grillus. The sequence continues at coordinate 3,549 of VOMN01035232.1, forward strand.
GCCAATTAACCTTGACGGCCTGAGTTTTGTCTCCTTCAATTTAACAAATGGCACAGCTGCACCAGGCAAGGGGTGTTGACTAGAAAAACAGCTGTTTATGGGCAAGGTTTCCCTGCGTTTTAATGACGATTTTCAGTTCAGTGTAACCTCTCGTCTACGGACACGGCGCAGTCGCGAATATCGGCTGGAACGGACAAATTCCAGGGGTCGAATAAGTAATCCATTAGCGAAAATGCCCGGCACGAAAGTGCAGAACACATAGTCACATGCGGAATGTTTCCGTCACCAGATAATCTCTTCTTCCAATACGTCTGCAAATGATAGGTTCAACTGTGCCAAACAAAATCGAACGGATTACGCTGTGAAAAATGTCTAAATCTGTGGAAGGAATAACACTGTAGACTTGAGCTCAAATGATGCGCTGAAATGAAGCCTTGCTTCGAAAATAAAAGGAAATAATTGCCCTAGCGCCCCGTACAGCGTGTGTGTGTTACGACGACGTCGGTGCCGCTTGTATTCATTCCGAACTTGTTTTCACGTGCTTTTGTTCCAAGTTTGCAGCGTGGGAAATTTCTGCGTGCGTTGAACAACAGTTCGAGTATACTTTTCACTTTAATATATCTTTGTTCTATACTGAAAAATTTACGTTTCAAAAATTCTAGTTGCTCTTTGACTTTTAAAAGCTATGGTACTTCTGTTAAATGCCTTAAAAATATTTTCAAATACACAATTGTCAACTCAACTGAAAATGTCTTGGCATGAATGATAGGAGAATCATTTTCCGTGTTTGGGAAGTGTGGCATTTCAAGAGCATGTGCGTCCAACAGCATTGGACGCGTACAACATGATCCTCGGCACGAATTAAAGTATGAATTTTATTGAGTCGATAATGGCGGACAGAGAACTGATCGCTCACAAGGCACGGTCCTAGACTCGGTCAAGGTACTGCTGAGATTTTTCGACGCCTTCGTGTACTTCAAACATGTCATTGAATGGCTAATTTTGAACGTGCAGATGTAATTATGCAGGAGTAATTCGAATATGCAGATGTAATTGAAACGTACAGAATAATTATTTGATGTAATTCGAACGTACAGATGTAATTACTCAATGTAATTCGAACGTACTTGTGTGATTATTCGATGTAATTTGAACTGACGGATGTAATACTACGTACAAATGTCGTGAGGTGTTCGCAGCTACCGATTTGTGTCTCTAGATGTTCACCTGACTCCCCAGATAGTTGGGGCTGAGCTCGATTACTGTCGGAAAACCACATCCCAATATTTTCCATACCATTTCAAGTGTCATCCCTCTACGTCCCTGTTTTCTTGCCCTAAAATGTTGAGCTAAATAAAACAGTTATCCACTCGTAAAGCTAGCGATTCATTTCTTGGTTCGCCAGGTCACGATCAGTGTAGGTCAAAGGACTTGTCTGTGAACTCAACACAACCCTGGAACTGGTAGTCATCGGTTAGCGCGTCTTCGACCACCGGCTGTTATCCCAAGACTTGTCCATAAAGGAGCCATTGAGCTGTGTAGCCTGTGAGCGCGCTGTGCCACAGTATAGTAGCTTTACCGTCAATGATGAGGTGACGTAGTCGTCTCAGTGCAGCAGGTCTCTAGGCTAATGAAATGCTACAGAGGGAACCTCCTCTCCTAAATCCGGCAACTTCGAGACCTGAGTCGGCCGGACCATTTCGCTTCATTTTTACTGTCTTTACCCGTAATGTCAGCAGTTGCACCTCCTCCATTTATTACCAGTACAATTTCTGCATCCAACTGTTGGAGCACCTATAGTTGTAAATTACCCTGCGTAACAGGTGTTGCCAAATTCCGGATTTGGGATGTTCAACCTGCAATATTGTCCCGCTCGCTACTACAACCATAGGTTGTACATGTCGGGCGAAGATGTTGGTGTGTGTTGTTGTGTATGTAGTGTCCAGATGCTTTGATGTCCAGCTTATCTTCGTCTACTGGTTGTTTTCATGTTCCCTTCATCGTTTCCCAGCCGTTAACCCTTTATGCCCTGGGAGGTCATGTATGTATATGTCCTCTTCCATATTAATGTCGGTCATTACGAAGATGGTGTTAGCATTGGTAGATCTTGTGTGGCCCATTTGAAAGTGTAATAAATTTGACGTTTCTTGGTGTCTGTCCATTTATGTAATTCTTCGTGTGAGACAACTTCATAATATTTTTTATAGTCAAATATATTTCAAAGGGTAGCAAGCAGGCGGGGCATAGAGGGTTGAGATTCTGACGATGTACTGCGCATGTTAGTTGGCCGACTTTGAGTTCCTTCAGGTTCTTGCGGACCCACCGTGCATTTCGTACATGATCTGTACACACTGGAGTTCAGACTCACGAACCTCTACCTACAGAAAACTCACCGTATGATCAAAACTTTATCTGTAAATTCTTTTAAACTTGCGAATTAGGCCAATTGTTAGCTGTGGGTTGAAATCAATTCGTAAGCGAAAACAAATTTTCTGGGACTTACTTTTGTTCGTATGGCGAGTTTTTCGTAAGTGGGGGGGCGTTCGTAAGTCGAAATTCCCGCGTATTTGAGTTGGGTCGTGAAGTGAGAGTGTGTGTCCTGAACGATATGCTCAGAAGAGGTCCTAACGTACTCTTAGCGCACGAGAGAAATTCTCTGTCGTCTGTCAAGTGATAGTCACACTCGGCGATACACTCGTACTGCTGGGGATATTCTCATACCGCCTAAGATACTCTAACTTGGCTCTGTGGGACCCTGTAACTCCTGAATTGTGTTCGCGGTCAGACTGCAGCTTGCATTGTGCGAAAAATGAGCTGCAGTCTCGTATGAAACGGTCCAACATTGTAACGTTGGGCGTTTTAGGGTTAAGACGTGTGTATAGTTTCTCAGCTTCTTACCAGAGGCCTATAAATAAATATGCGATGAAGTAATCTGGTTCCAGAAGTACAACTGTCTTTGTAAGTGTGCTCGGAGGGAATAATGGACGTGCAACACATTAGGAACATGAGGAACATCTGTCTTTGCGGAATCAAGCAACATTCACTGGTGGAGTCTTTAGTAGGTTTCAGTTTTTATTTAGGCCGCATTTTTCATTTCCTTCGTTTTGTTAATAGTGAACATTATGAGGTCAAGCGCTTCTGTCATCATAGGAGACTAAGATCTCGCATGCGAGAGACTGGAAATATGCTCATATTAAATTCATAAGCTTCTATTTCATTTCGGGAAATCCCAGCATGCATTGTGGATGCGACGCAAATGAAGTACTGATCTGGACGATAAAAATACGGCACTCAATCTCGTGAAGTTAGCCCGAAAGTATGCCAAAGTGACCCATGTTTCTGACTCAGTATATTGGTGCGCCATGTGTCGGGGGGACTTGAAGCGAGAGAGCTGGAAAGCCTCCAGTTCCAGGCTTAGAATAACAAAGTATTATTATACGAATAGGCTTATTATGCAAACTGTCTCGTCCAGGAGGCAGCCTTATTAACTAAATTGAGAGTGGTTTTACAATTCTAGTCGCACGTTTTTTTTCCTGTTCGAAAGCTTTGCCTAGAGTGAATTTTATCACTTTTAAATCTAAAATCTTCAGTGCTCCCTTACTTATTTTCATCACAAGTTAATGGCACAACTCTGAAAGCTTGAGAAGCGAGCCGTCACTTGGTCATCAGCGGTGTACTCTTCAACATGTTCTAAACTTGCTCCTTCATATTATGGTAGTTGTTTCTGAAGTTTTTCAGAATTACATTGGCTTGGGGTTCATTGAGTTAAAAATTATCTTCAAGACCACACTGACGATATTTATCTTGGTCTCCGTGCCCAGTTGTGGTTGTTGATCGAGCTGCGCCCGAGTTAGAGCAGAGCCTGGAGCACTTGTGATCTTGTGTGTTTCCATTGGCTTACTTCCTTATTTTGTTGTGCCATAGGAGCGGATTTAGCGTGCGACGTCTTCCTCAACGACTTCTTGTGCTTGTTTTTCTTACTTTTCCAACTGATTCGTCTCGTGAAAAGTGTTCACTGTTTTTTTTGTTCATTGCTGAGCGGTTGTATCGAGTAAGCTTGATTCTAAAACTGGATAAAAACCTTGTGCATAATGGTTTTCACGTGTGGTGGAGTTCATTTTCATCGTTTAGAAATGTCACGAGCATAGCGAAGTCCAAATTATTTTATCATTTTTCACTTCAAGCACACGAACTTTGAGAAAACTGACCTTTTAGGAAGAAGTGAACTGTTGATAAAGGCAACTTTTGGACTCGTACTCTGCGTGAGAGCTAATTAATTCGAGCCACCAACCACCACGCCGCCTGAGGCGTGGTTGGAAAAGATATTTTTCAGAAATTCAAGTAAAATTTTGAAGCACTAGCTGCCATGTTCGAGATGTGTTGGCAATATAATTTTCGAAATTGTAAATGAAAAAATTGTGATATTGTTGAGAGGGAAACGACAATAACCCGGCGTTTTAAAATTTTAACTTGAAAACATGCCTTCCAGATTTTTGAACACGTGTTGAAATCTCGCCATTGGACGACCATCCGTCCCTGAGAGCGTGACTAATATTATTAGGTTGGTAAATTGTGCTGACATAAGTGTTCCATCGACGGAAAATATATTTTCTTAGTATTGCTTATTTATTTCCATGCTGATACTGATCCAGTAGAGACACTGATACTGATCCAGTATACATTTATACTGACCCAGTACATACTGATACTGACAAAGCAGATACTAATAATGACCCAGTAGATGGAGCGGGCAGTCCCAAATGGTACCGACGTTCCCCACCTATTCCCTATCTTCAGAGACGTAGGCTAAGCAATAGGGTTGGGTTAGTTATGGTGGTCTGTCGTATGCTATGACTGGCGATCCCAGGGGGGCACTGTTAGGTTACCTCAGCTACATAGGCCTTCGGGACTTCTGTCTTTGGTGCGCGATTTGCTTTTTTCGATTTCCATACCTTCTTCGCTATCTCTACTTTGTCGTTTCTTCCTCTTCTTTCTTAATTTGCAGTTACCATGCGCAGGGATTCCTGTGTAAAAACACACCTATGCGGGAATACACCTTTTCATAGAATCCCGTTTTCTATGATCCATACTAAACAGTCCCTTCTCTTCGCTTTCTTTGGATCATATTTCATGTAGCTAGGGAGCGTTTAACTGAGGAATAATCGTATTAAATAAATTGCTTATGACCTGATTGACTGTCCTCTTACAGTTAATTTGTTTTTGCACGGGCGTCGCTCATGACAGATATTGATATCGAACATCAATTGTCAAATGTTTTACTCCGCCATCTTCAGTAGCTGGTCGGCGGGATGAAACAGGCAATCGCTGGGTCTGCGGTGCACTCAGTCGTAATTACCAGCCATCGAACAATTCCCTTCCGAAATATCTTCGTTCTTGGATGAAATTTTCCCAACTAATATCGATGCTTCGGAATCCCGCAATACAGAGGGTTGACAGCGATGGTTCGCTCCGTGCTGTGGGACGCCAGACTTGAAGGCGCCAGATTTTACGTTAAAGTCTGCCCTCGGGGCTCGCTACTTGGGTTCCCTAACGGGGATGCACTGGGGCGGATTGTGCTTCAGCGTATCATGGATATTTTTCGACCCTTGAGTGATAGGCGGGATTCACGAGCTATTCTTATCATTTCAACTCAATGAAACAGTAACCATCGTAGCTGAAAATGTGCCTAGATTTGGGAATGATCTGAAGTTGTAACAGAGTCTCTCTTGGTAGATTTACATAAAATGTGGCAACGATAGTTAAACACATTGCGTAATAATGCAGGTAGTATAAATCATTTGAACCCTGGACAACGTTAAGTCCTCGGACTGATGCCCTCGGGTCCGAATAGGCCGTACCTCCAGCGCTCGAGTGTCGCGTTTTAACGAGTTTAAAGGATTTCTCGAAATATGTCAGAATCCACTTTTTAATGATATTTTGTTTTGGATTTTGTAATAGATTGAGTTTAGTGAAAAAGTATGTCGCATAATGCTTATATTTTATTAATATCAGTGTTTCCGAGGGATGAAACGCAAGACGCAATAGCAGTCTGTTCCATGAGTTAGAATGTTCACCCAGCGCTGGAACGCGAGCTTGCGTGTTTATGCTAGCGGGATGTTGTCGTGAGTCTGCAGTGTTCTGATGAGCGCCATGAGGTATGCGCCAAGTTTTTAAACACGTGTGAGTTGAATTTTATCCCAAGTTCTCGACACCTGCTGAATTAGAAAGTCGTCTGCTGCTTGTTCGACGATCTGAATTACGCTTCAGGGACCCGAAGTCTGCCCGCGTGCAGGATAACGCCAGCAAAAGACTGAAGTTACTTTAACATGCGTCTTATAGGTCTAATCTTGAGAGCTTAACGACCGTTGGGGTATAGGTGGAATTCTCGAGCTATCCTTAAAACTTCAAACTGAAACCGAGACTAAGTGTTAGAATTGCGTAAAGTGTGATGATGGTGGTTAGGCCCGTAATATGAGAGCAGTAATTAAAATAATTCCGCCTTGCGACGCAGCATTTCTCATTTCGGCAAGGACCGAAGCGCGAGCTTAGTTCTATAGTTGTACCTGTACAGATGTTAGTATGGAGTGGTGCCATATATCTAGCTCTTGTTTTTTAAATTTTTAAATTTTGTTCTGATCATAATTCATATACATATGTATAAATCTGTATGCTTCATTTGAAGCGTTCACTGTATGTGCTCTATCATTTTACCTGATGAGAAATAATTTAAGTACGTGAACTCTAATTTCTAATTGAATTCATAAAATTACTCCTTATGGAGATGGATGAAGTTAAGTTATACAAATGAGGCTCTGCTCTGAATAAAGAAGGTGTGAACTCTGCGCACTAGTGTGATCGATCATGACTAAGTAACTCGGTGCTTCTCAGGGACGACTTCGGACCGCCTGAGTTAATTACAAAATAGCACCGCTTCCTAATTCTTTCATGAAGAAATGAATTTGCTTCTTACTGGTGTTTTCTCCTTGAAAAGTACTGTAAAATTCGTAGTTTCCGCACTTTGAGGTCCCAAAGTTCTCGTAATCGTTTCTTGACAGTTCCCACGACAGTTTCAATGTCACTCACGATAGGCCATTGTTGTATGGTGCATGCATTTATAATTCTCTTTTTTTCGTGTCTCATTAGCGTTCTCCCCGACAAGGTAACTCGTTTTTAGCCAGCTTTTATTATTCTGCTTCAGTCGAGCAAATGCGTCAAATTTTTTACTCTAAAAAGCTGGAAACGCGTTTACTCGCGCTTTCTTTTGACCTCTCACGGTGGGAAGTGACCGTTCCCGAGTGTATGTCCTCAGCATCTAAAGAAAGTCAAGTCATCTGAGAATGACAAGCTTTCATTAGCACCTCTGTCAAGCAAGGAAGTGAGAGAGACCGAAGTACCTTGGAGCAATTTTCAGAAAGACTTGTACTCTCTTCTGGTCCAATTGCGTCCGAAGATTTCACTTCTTTGAGGTACACGATGATACTCATCGTGTTGAGACCCGTAAACGCTGCACTCAGCAACGCTGGGCCCATAAACAAGATAAAATAACTATTATTAATTTGCTATTTTATTAAGTGGTTATCAATTTTCTCCACCCTCGACTACTTGGAGCATTTTCAATGGAAGTGAAATCTCATTTGTTATCATTCGTCTGCGTGTGTGTCTGTCTCATGTAAGTGTGGTCTTTTAGGCCCGTGTATTGTTTGCAGAGTTGTTAAACTTCGTATAGTCCGCCAATCAGTTGTTCGATGTCGCGTGTAATCGTGTCCTCTTTTCGTGTTCTAACTTCAGCTACGTCAGTTTTCTGTGTTCACACCTTAGTAAGAAGTCTCATCTTCCTTTCCGGCTGTTACCTATAGTTGTTCGTATGTATTATCATCCATACTAGACTATAAGTGAATTGAGATACAGTCGTCGTCCTCGTGTATAGAGCGCTTGATCGGTTTCAGCAAATCGCTCTACTTTCTCATTTGCTTTCTATTACACGCTCTATTTGCATCGTATAACACGAATATTTTGTGGGCCATTTGATGCTCACTCTAGTTAGTACCGCTCTATGCGGGGGACTACTGTAGTTTTACTACGTTGAAGCGTCTTCATTTTCTGACGCTTCTAGCGTGTGTCATGACCAAATTACGGATGTGTCCAATAGTCTGTATACGTAATTATTTCAATCATACTAGTATCAGTCAAAAAGCATGAGATACGTAGTTTCAATGGTGTCGGATCTACAATGAAGCCTTGCTGTCTATACTAGTCGTAGCGTTGGTATTAATATATCTTTGATCAAATTGCAACACGTTGTTATCCCCTCTTGTTTCCACTCTAGCAGAGATAACTCGAGGGCTCTGTATCTCATCCATCCCTCGTAGTATCAGCGGTCACTTCTCTTTCTGTTGCTTGTTTATTTCTCGTAGATGTTTATTCTTGCAATTCATCGAAAAGATGCTAGTTTTCGAGACCGGTTTGCAAAGTTTTATGACAACGGTTACATGGAGCTCATTATTAGAACCGCACTTTGTATCGAAAGAGTGGTGCTGTACAGAAACATTGACAGACCTGTCAAGTCGGCAGGAATGTCGACCTGTACCTGTATTTGTGTTATGGTTCAGAAGCAGTTAATCACAGACCGTCCCTGACATTCATGAATTCTAAACGAGTTCGTGTGACACATTAACAAATTCTGTCCCTAGCATTTCTGACCACCTGACATCTACTACCATCAACGTCAAGAACATGATGAAGTAAGCGACCTTCATGCACCGCTATTTTCGTTGAAGAATGTTCACTTGTATTTTGTATCCTCGTGTTGTCTGGGACTCAATTACTGCTCTCACCCTCCGCCATTCTCGGCAGAGTTTAGTATGGCTGCTTCAAATTGTGATGAACTTACTCATGCAAATCCAAATTCTTCAATGCGAAGGCTGTTGCTGTTTGCTCGGAAGTGGAGGGAAACAGCTGTGAGCGCTATGCACCACTGGCCCACTATTTATTCCACTTCTGTACAAAATAGGTAGGATTAACTGAAAGTGACTCCAAATTTGCATGGCTACATGAAAATCCGCAACGTAATTGAAAAATTTCAAAAAATTCGATTGCACTGGTACAAAGTTTTCAATTTTATCAGAGTAGAAATTTTCATAATGGATATTTATAACAGATGATAATTGTAATTTTCGTGTTGATTATTTTTTTTATTGTTGAGTAAAACCTGGACATTTTGACGTTTCCTTTCCTAATACCTTCGAGAGCGTAGACGTGCCACCAGAGATGTGCTGTGCATGTGCTTAATTTCTTTGGATGCATATGGAGAGAGGCAAGTTTGAGATGGCGGTCGGGTGCAAGTGATCCCTAAGTAAATTTTGAAGTTGAACGTTTCGTTTAGGTTAACTTTAGATAGGCTATCGGGACTTCTGTCTTCCGTGCCCACTTTGCATCTTTTCATTTACATGCTTTCTTCGCTGATTATATTATTCTATACCTTTTTTTCTTTTTTTTCTTAACTTACTGTTTCTAAGAGCAGGGGATTCTGTGTGGGAACACACCTTGTGGATAGATTCCCCGTTTTCCATACTGTCCATACTGAATGATCCCTTTTCTTTCGGTGCAAGATAGTCTGACTTACTGAAACACTGCTATCCTTGCTATTTCTACTACTACTACTACTACTACTACTACTACTACTACTACTGCTACTGCTACTACTACTACTTGCGTTCATCAGGCAAGAACATGGTAGTAAAATGCAAAAAACGTTTAGTCAGTTATTAAAAATAAAGGCTTCGCAACAGGCTATGAGATGGGTACGAAGCTAGGAACCCTCGTTTTGCAGCCGATGATCAAATGTGAGAAAGCCGCCAAGCTGCTTTGCAGTAAAGACTGCAACGCTAACCGCAGGACTGCGCTGGTAAAAATGGAGCAGTTTGTGAACAGTGTCTTTCATCCAACATGAGCTATTGACGGAAAGAAATTAGAAGAGGGAAAGTAGCCGATGCCTGCTTGTTCCAGTAATTGAGATAACATCGTTTTATGATCACGATATGGTGCCTCTTAGAGGGTGCCGCTATGACGGTCCTTCGGATCTGTCTGCTCCGAGCAGAACGGGAGGAGGTGCGTTCAGAGCATTGTTGCCCTATCTAGCGTGCTGGGGACACCGAACTCAAGCGCCTCCTCACAAGGACCGCTTAAAACTAACCCTGGTTAGCAAGGCGAAGTTATTACTAGCGCAAGTGGATGACAAGACGAAATAAAAAAATAATTTTATTCATTTATAAAGAATATTAGCTCTCGTGTCTTAATAAAACGCAAGGTTTACAAAAGCTATGAAAATGAATTGTTTTTGGTGAATTGTAGTGGTGAACGTGATGGCCTCACAGCCGATTGGACAAGGGTTCGAGCCTCGGCTCAGGTGGGTGGGGCTTTTCACGTGACCACGGAGTACTTCCCTTGGAAAAAGGAAGTTTAAATCACACATTCCTCACATCCCCCAGCACACCAGTAGTTGTAAAGCATTTAAAACCCAAAGGTAAACCGTGTTGGAATAAATAAAGGTTCTTTTTGCATGTATTAAAATCAACTATCTAACCTGACTCCAGAATTGAGAGTAAAGTTAACATTCGATACCCATATATGGGTGTCTTCCGCCTGTCTTCAGAGAATAACTGATCGTATGAAGGGTCCTTTACAGCCTGTTGTTCTTTTTGGACATCCTCTCTTAACTTGGGGCTTTCCAATTACAAAGGTAACAGTAGACACACATAAAGATGTTGATATTTAGGTAACTAAAACAACTGTTGTATAACTTATACTGCTCTGCTACCTGCTAACGTGTTATCTTTTTTATTCTCCATCCTGTCTACTACTTTATGAACAGAAAAAATTCAAAATGCAATTTGAATCTGCCTGTGGTATTTTCTTGGAATTTATTTCCTCAGTTTATGCTTAATTCCTATGGTAAGGATTTGCCACAATATATATATTTGTTGCAGTGTTTATTACTATAATAAATATTATTTTCTTACAGTACCTTTTCAGTTTTTTTATGTATGTTTTACATATATAATTTAGCATAAATGTAGGATTCTCACTCTCAGTCAAAAAAATCAAAGCATCAGCTAATTTTTCATCGTCTAAGGATTCAAATGATAAAGCCTTTGGGAATCCAATGTTATTCATTTCATATGTGTTATAATTTTATTTCAAATATACGGTTTTTGTTCAATGCTCACGAAGCGTCGAATATATAAAATAGTTATTTTTCAAAATTCTTTATGAAAAACTCAGTCACATATTTTTTTCTAAGCTTCAAAAATGTATGTTTTAGAAGTTTTTGATGCATATTTGCCTAAAAATATCAACAGGACGTTTGTAATATTTAGTTTAGAGAATGTGATACATTAGAATTGACTTCTAAGAAAAAGAACAGTGAGTCCATGAACGCGTGCAGGTGAATCGTAACGTGTGGTCCGAATGGATAGAACTTTAAATAATAAGTTTTTATATAAATCGATCTATTGCTCTTTGGATCCTTGATTATTATTTGATATTGCTTAATCATGGCGGATCTTGATAGTTTCTTTGCCAAAAAGGATAAGAAGAAGGTTAAAGGAAAGAAGTTCACCACAACCGATGAAATTGCGAAAAGATTACACGATACAGAGAAGAAAGTAGCGACTGCTGCGAAAAGTGAAGTTACTCGTAAGAACGAAGAAATCGAGGATATAATTAGTAAATCTAACAATGCTCCTGGAGTAGATTCAGGGGTAGTAGACGTAGATGCTGTTGTGGAGGTAGAGAAGGAAGTGAAGGTGAGTTCAAATTTATGAATTATTTTATAACTCGTGGTAGAGGAATAAGGTGAGTACAAATTTGTGAATTCCTTCGTAACTCATATGTTAGGAATAAGGTAAATGCAAAATTGTGAATTATTTCAGACTTTCTATATTAAGAATGTCAGTACAAATTCGTAAATTATTTCATAACTCATGTATTAGGAATAACCCAACAAATTCATGTACCCATATCAGTTTTTTACATTTTCCCAATGATGTATGAATTGATTAAGCTAGATTTTGCAAATTTTTTCATGTGAAATATTGATGGTATTAAATATACATAATAAATATATAGATTCCTATAGCCCTGGCTGATAGGCACCTGAGCAAGTTGGAGTTCTATAGAAATAGACTTCCGTGATTTGATCAGACGCAGCTCTGAAGAGCTCAGCCAATCGACAGCAAATCAGTCTAGTGCAGGTTGGCCATTTTTGCAATTTCCTAGTACTTATTTTATTTTATTATGTTCATTTAAAACTAAAAGTGTCTTGGATCAAGATTTTTAATAGGTTGAAGGTTTTATTTAAATTTTACAAACTTGCTTTAAAAATAATGTTTTCATCACATGTGTCAGCCAGGCTCACCAAATGTCTATACTTGCTTGTTCAGTTCCTTAAAAAATTAATTTCGAATTCACCTCTCATCAAGTTTATTTCTCATGCTTCTGATAAATTTTTATGCCAAGTTGCTTGCCATAACTTTAAATATGCTTGACAAAAGACACAATGCACCTTGGGTACGGTTGAAGTCATGTTGTATCGCCAGTTCCATAAGTGCTTTGAAAGTTCCTACATTAAAACTAAGATACTTTGGTCAAACGGTGGTGCACAAGACTAAAAAGTATAGCAGGCACTCACTTGACATTAAACATGTGCAGGTTATTATCACAAAGAGTGTTGACTGTTGAAATGCATTAAAATCTGGTTTTCTTCACTGGGTTGTAGAGTTGGAAAGTATTGGGTCCAATTCCAATTGCTAGAATTCTAAAATGTCTGACTCCTTAATTAGAAAGCACAATTCCAGTTTTATTTTTAGTGGTCTTTCATGATTGAAGCTTTTATTATTCATAGTTTCTAATGAAATATCATATGTTATGAATTGAAAATTAGGCTAACTTGATTTATCTCCTTCCTTGCCAACTTTGTTTGAATAAAACTTTGTAATGGATACAAATTGTTAGACTATCTACTTGACAAAATTCATCTACATTTAATATCAGGAAATAGCCTATAATGTACACTTACATAATCCTTCATCTGGAGCTTTGTTGATATTTACCTGTAAGAGCTGTCAAAATGCTGAATTTATAGTTTACTAGACAACACGTGAGTGACATGACTTGGGTCAAATAAAATTCATCAAAATCAAACCATATCCAGAAATATATTCTATCCAGTTAAGTCAGTATCCACAATACAGGATTAAACGAAGGGTATAAATTTTGAATATCTTTGATCTGACAGACAAACGTGTGCACGGTTTCAAGCAAGCAAGACAACCAGAGTTTTAGTATTATATAGGTAGTTAGATTTACAACATTTGAATACAGATTGCTTGCTGATATGAATTGTAGTTTCTCTAATTTTCTTCTGGAATACTTTTGATGATTATTGGAAAGAATAGGTTGAACAAGTAGTTATTATAAATTGACTTGAATGAATAAAATCCATATGTTAATATCAATTTTGAAATTATTTAAAATAATTTTATACCATTACCTTGCATCACTATTTCTGATTACTGAAAGTATGTACTTTGTATTTTTCCATCTTGTCAAGTGTTTGCTATACTTTGTAGATTATGCTTTATGGAGTAAAGTTGAATAAATATGCAAAGGATAAATTAATTTTGGTTCACAGTAGTTGATTGACATCAAGGGTGTAATAGATATACTAATTATAATTAATCAAAGGTGAGCCTACGGATGTTTGCTTATGAAACTGGTAAAATAAACTGCCAAAACGTGTTAAAAAAAATAATTTAATTAAACTTTGGTAGTCGGAGTCTCATAAAAATTATCCAACTCAAACTCCTAGCTTTTAACGAGTCAGACTAGTACTTCTTCTAAAACCTCAGACTCTGCAACTCTCGTTTGGTTCATCACACTTACATTCTAAAATAACATGGAAACATACATTTCACCATTGGTGTTGGCACTTCACTATATGCATAATGCATAGTTGAATCACATTTGCTCTTAACTCAATGAAGTAGAAAGAACTCCAAATGAATGTATAAGCAATTTTTTGTATATTTTTATCTTTATCAGTATATTAACTCTACAGTTCTGGCATGCAATGGATTTGCTACCATATGCATATGAAGTCAACTTAATGCAGTAATGAGTGATGATATGTATCACTGCTTAACAAATATAATGAGAAATGCAAAAGAATTTGAGCAAAAGGAAATTTTTGGGAAGAATTAGGTGTTTGATGTTAATCCCCCACAGGGTATAATTTTGACTATTGAGGTCAAGCCGTAGGGCTTACAGTTTGGCATCTAATGTATGAAAGGGAAAGATGCTTGCTCACTGGAAATAAAATGGCCTGTAATTAACTGTTGAAAGCAATTTCCAGGGGCTTATGGGCTCATTTTTTGAAAATCTTGTTAAAAATAAAAAGAAGACCCAATGTAATTTAGTAATCTGCTATAAATAAAAAATTTATAAGTTTTGAATTACATTGTGATCTTCCAACCATGTGATTAGAGCACATTCAATCTAGCAACTGTGTTTATCTCACCCCTGTGGACAACCAGCATAGTTCAACACACTTTTGCTCCGCCTATCTGATCACTTCCTTGAAAAAGAGCCTGTGAGCTTTGTCAACTACCTTTAGTTATAGTGGGTGAAGAGAGATGTCAGTTTCCAAAACATGCCAAACTGAAAAAGGTTTTACACCTTTTGCCTAAACAAGTTATAGGAATCAAGAGAAAACCATAGAAAATACTGCTATTCTTTTGCTTTTTATTCAGTCTGTCAAGTTTCTTGAAGAAAAAATGTATGTAATAGCAGGGGGAACATTTTTAATTTGATAAATAGTATTTCCATCTGAAATACTCATTGCATACTGAAAGTTTGAAACCAGTATCAGAAGCTTTTGGGTGTTTTTCTGCTGTTGTAGCAGAGTAATTCATTTTGGATGTCTTTGAAAGTTTCATAGAAAAAGGGAATCCTGCCGACTTGTTGCAAAACTGCAATCTACAAGAAATTTCTTTTCCTAGCATACAAATTTAGGCCTTGTTTTTTTCAATTAATCATTTGAAATGATTCTGTAATTTGAGGACCTACCACATGATCATTTATTTTCCATTGCCACAGAAGACTCATGAAGTGCTTGGTGGTTAGCAGAAATTTGACTGCCATCTGTACCAGTATACCTTTAAGTCTAAACACATGTTTTTGGCTGTCTTTTTAATTTTACAACGTTTTGGATTAAATTCCATCAGCTCTCAAACCTAGGTGTTACCAGATGATTATTTATCATAGCCAAAGTCCACCCTGCACCTGTGTACATTTTCTTGTGTAAACCAAGGGTTTGTGAAATTTTGTATGTTAATTCATACTTAATTGTGTATTGGGATACAGTTTATTGCTTGTCTCATACTATGCCTGTGAAGACTGGCATTCCCAGGGAGGTACTGTTAGGTTACCTTTTCTATTGAATGACCTTTCTATCTTTTGTACCCACTTAACTTTTCAATTTTCTCACTTTTTTTTTCTTCCTCTTCATTTTTAACTTGCTGTTTCTGCATGCATGGGATCCTGTGTAGCAACATTTTTTGTGCATATATTCTGCACTTTTTACAGTCAATAATTAATGGTCTTTTCTTTCTGCTCTATTTAGATCTCATTGTGTTGACACAGATTTTTAAAATGTCTAATAATCTAAGCTAATCTGCAGTTTATTGGCCTTTTTAAATTTAAGTTAATGAGTGTATATTTTGCTGGACAATGTTCATTTCTGATTGTTTATAATGGGTTGTCTGGATGGGTTGAAATGGAGTTTTGTGACTTATGTTGCTCAATTACTTCTCTAAAAACATTGATTGACAGAAAAAGAGTTGCAAATATCATCAAAATAATGTAGCACTCCTTGCTAGGGCAAAAATTTAGTTTTGATATTTCCTGTGTTTTACTGTTATCTCTATCATATCATATGTCTGTTGCATATCATATAAAGGGAATTGTTCAAAGGTTATTGGGACACTAGCATAATTTGAGCTTAATTAATCCTTTGTTTATAGTAAGATATAAAAAAAGAGCCCATTAATCCCTTGAAATTACCATGAACAGTTGATTACTGGCAATTTTATTTTTAATGAGCAGGCATCGTCTCTTCCTTTCATTCATAACTCAAGAATGGAAGCCCGGAGGCTTGGACTCTGTAGCTAAAGTTACGCCCTGGTTACTGGCACTCATACAGTGCTGTGGACTCCTAAGCATTGCTAGAAAATCTTTGTAAAGTGAGGATTATAATTCTTTGTTCACGGAATGATTTTAAATGAGCTCATAAATCTGGCTGAGGCAAATTGAGCCCAATGTAAACATTGTCATTCATACTTTAAGTTACATTCTATTAGGTACCACAAAACCAACTCATCCCTTTGTTGTTATCATCCAAAAAACTATAACTATGTATTTTGTACTAAAGTTTTAAATGTAGTGAAAAACTTCAATAGGCTACAAGTAAATAGCATGGCTTGTATACAGTGTTCACTAACCAAATCGGTTTTGATAATGGTACATGGGCTGTCTGTCGAAATAAATATAAGAACCCTTCAACATGCAAGTGATCTGATAGATGTGTAGTTCAGTTCATGAGCTGTTGGTTCTGCAATTGTTTGTTTCATGTTACAACTTTCAAGCCAAGTTCTAGGCTAAAAGCTGGCTTCATAAAGCATCTTTAGTGGCGGACTGCCTGCTCTATTTTTTTAAGATTACTAGAGTGAGTTGAAATATCATTTGTTATTTTGAATTTGAAAAATAGTTTTGGGATAACAGTATTTTGCATTATGAGTTTGTTTACAGCATGAATTATGTATGCTCTTATATAGAGTTGTAACTGTTCCTAGTAATTAATGAATTTGAAGCTAAAAAAAGAAAAACCATGCCAACTTGTTTGTTGGTCATTACCTTAAAAGCATTTATGCAGTTTCTATGTCTACTGACACAGTAATAGCATGTAGTAAAATAAGTATGTACATCCTTATTCTAAAATGGATGCCTGTATACTTGTTTTACTATGCACTAATACAGTGGCACCCTGAGATTCACACGTGATTTGTTCTTTTTGGGCTGTTCATATTTTGGGAAGTGCAAGCAAGACTTCAGACAGCAGGCCAAGTGAGGGGCTGGTTTCATTGGTGGTAATCCGTGCTTAGATTGGAAACGAAATTGCTTCTTTAAATGTATTTGACTTAAGGAGTGTTAAGGCATGAGGTGCAAGAATGAAATCTGTATAGTAATCTTTATATTTTTGAATAAAATCTTTGTTCTTCATACTTGAGAAAAATATTCACCTTCTTACCTTTTCACCACTATAGGTATCTGAACACTATGAGCAACTGTAGACAGAATATGATAGATTCATTTGATAGATTCTTATGTCTGGTGGGCTATTATATGCAAGTCTGTAAGTCCCATTTTACTTACGTGAGAAGAGAAAATTACAGGTTTGAATATTTTATCCCATTAGATATCAAAAATCTGTCATAATTTTTTTTCAAATTTTGTCGATAATTTCTTGTTTAGTTAGTAGTGGAAATTTTTTAAATGGGTTAGGATTAGAGTCTCAATAGGGTGATGGCCTTGCAGCCGGAATGATCAGGGTTCGAATCTCGGCTCAGCTGAGGCATTTTACGCAACCAGGGAAACTTCTCTTGGAAAAGGAAGCTTAAACCACACATTTCTCACATCCCTCACCATGCCAGTAGTTGTAAGTCATTGAAAACCCAATGATAAAATGTGTTGGAATTAATTAAGGGTTAACATTCATACGATATTTAGATACCTATATCAGAATAGCATAGAGCACACAAGATGAATATTTTTCTTGGGCATGAAAAACAGGTTTTTGTAAGCCTCTCAATTATGGGATACTGGCCTGTAATAGGTTAAGCACTTATCTGAACAAAATCATTATCTATCTACACTGGCATCTTGTTTTCACTACAATCATTTGTTAATTTCGACCTTTATTCAGGCAATGAGCTCTACCCAGTGATACATTGCTTCATGAGCATAACTTGGTCATGAATGTTCCTTGTGAAGTGAATCATTTGCAGAGCTAAGGAATTTTCTCACAAGAATAATGGGAAATAAAGTGCTGCCCCATGCCTGGAAAAGTTTCATTGTTGTATTATCACAAATCTTTCCTAAGTATAATGTAAATACATTAGATTTTTTTATCTGAATGTAGAAAATAAAAAGTAGTAGAATAAAACAAAACTGTTGCACCTTATAAAGGTTTCTCAAACACAAAGATGAATATAAGAGGGAAGTGGATTATTTGGGTGGGAGAGGAAAATTTTCCACTGTGAGACACTCCTTCACTTGGCTGATTCATAAGCTATAACAAGTTAACTGTGGCATGATCTGCCACTTGTCACGTCAGTGTACAAAAAAGTGTTATATATTTGTGTATTTTAACTATAAGTGGAAGAGGAAGAACCTTTAGTTTGGTACAGGTCAATTTCAGTTTTTGTTAACTTATATTCCATTTAATCAGTATACATGGCTAGGTTAATTTGTATGTGGTTGAAATGGTTATGCTTTGTATTGGACAGTTTTTGTGAATGTTATAATTTGTAACAAGTATAGCATAATCAATATTGTACTGTACTTGGCCAGCAAAAAATCAGAGGAGGAGCAAAAATTGAGAAAGATTTTAGATGGTTGAGTTTTGTTGATGTCAAGTGAATGCCAAATTAGCTACTGTGGTAACAAACTGAAATGATACTTACTGTGGAATTACTATGCTTAAAATATGTGTACCTTGTTTAATGAGAAAGCATTTTTTTTATCTCAGTTCTATGTTCCAGCAATTTGATTTACACTTTTTTCAGGTACAGTATTCTTAATTAGTTTCTTCATTACAGGTTGAAGAAGAACAGTGGGATGATTTCAAGGATGAAGCTGCAGTTGACGTGAGCAACCTGCGCATCACCAACTTGACAACAGATGATGACGACGATGCTGGGCGTGCTGGTGGTGAGGGTGGAGAGGTTGGCAAACAAAATGCTGGAGATGACAAGAAAGATGGTGTCTGGAAAGTAGAGGAGCAACAGAAATCTATACAGAGTACCATTTGTGAGGTGAGCTCTCTATTTCCTGTTTAACATTTTGGTTTGAAGTACATAGGAAATAATCAAACTCATGACTTTTTTGTTTCACAATTCAGGAAACTACAGGTAGTAATGAATTGTACAGATTCAGCTATGTAAAATGTAGAATTAGTTATATTGTGCTAAATTTCTACAGAAATTTTAATATTGCATGTTGTTTTAAACCATATAAAAAATGATGTATCAAAGATGTATGTTCTTTGTTTTATAATTGGTTGACATGGCTTTTAATGAAAACTGAACAGAGGAGTCAAAATTGTGTGTTCCAAAGGATTTTGTTTTTCCAGTATACCAAGCTCTGCTTGAACCATGCCATCAACTTTAGAATTAGACCCTGTACTTCCAGTGTGCAAAACTGGAATTTTGGGTGGTGGAGATCTATCAATGTATGCTTAATTTTTCATACGATGCACTACTCCAAAAAAAGGGTAACACTTGTATATAAGGGTGAGGCATGCCAGAGTATTGTGAAACAAGCAGGGCAATACTTTTCTTGAGGATAAAAATGCAACAATTTTCATAAGTGGCCCATTTACCGGTCATTTAGCTAATAAGAAAGTTGATGTCATCTTCTAAAACTTATTTCAAAGCAGTAAGCCTGCCGAGCTGCATCAAAAACCATAAGAAATAGGCCTTAAGGCTAGGTAGAAAAAGGATCAATACTCGAAAATAACTACACTACTGCTAGTTATGTGCTTTTGGGGTAGATTGACATCACTGACGAAGTATCAAATCTAAATGAAAAGCTTCTCTTGTTAGAGCAAAAGTCCAGTATTGGCCAGTATCTTCAACATGCCAGTTTTGTGTGAAATGTCCACTTGTCTGAACTGGGAATTGAAACTAGGCATTTGAGAGTCTTGCAGGAAAGACTTGAAATAAAATAATTCCGACGTTGTTATTTGGAAGCCTTCTCCAAGACAACTATTTTTACCTTCAATTTATATAGGACTATTTTATTGGACCTGTGCTTTCCTATTTTTACCTTAGGTAAAATAGTGAAACTGTTATTTCTTCAGAGTGTTCAATAGTAATGAATAATTTCATAGGGCAGCAACGTCCAATGGGGTGTGAGGAAGGGTAGGTATTGGCCTTCACACACACTTGGGGGGGCTTACGACACCTCAACCTTTTGTTTGCCCAAATTATTTTCTAGTTCATATGTTAATTCAAGATACGTCTTCGCTTGAGGACACATCAGCGCTTGCTGGGTGTGAAACAGGCAAAAAAAGTAGGTCAGTATTTTCTATTGGTAAGCTGCAGTATTATTTGCACGAACATAGGGCACAGTAAACGTGATTATATATTATGTTGAGTGTGTTGAATTTGGTACGCAGAGCTATAAAGGGTTAATTAATGTATGAGATTCCTAAGTTCCAAGCTACGGTAAGTCTCAAGGTGCTGTGTGTGCGTGTTCCCTTTGTTTAGAGCGGGAAATTGAGTGGTACCTCTTTGGCTTCTCATCGCCGAATCTGAATACAAGTTCAAATATCAATTTTGGGTTCCGATGTGTAGGTCGTGGATCTTACCTCTCCCTTGCCTATTCATGTTTTGTTTGCGGTAAGAGGCTTTGGTACATCTGTCCTCTCGAACAGGTGTCTTGAATATGGGTAGGATGTCACAATGAGTGCTACGGCGCTTCGATTGAACATAAACGAAGTAACACACATGTACGTCAATGTTTTTCGTTTTGATCATCAAAAACAAATTGTACAAATACAATGATCGGTTAAACTGTGGTAATACTTTTTTAGCCACACCTACTAGTACATAATTTTGTCAAGTGAATACGGTGATCAACCTACTAGTACGACTGCCATACATTACTCATCTTGAGGAGCACTCTCGTGGCTCGTTTGGGTGTGAACCCAAACATCAATTTCAACATTGTGCATTTAACATTAATTGAAAATGCTAAGGTCTTCGATAATTTGCAGTTGAAGCTTTTGTATCACTGTTCAAGTTTGAACCCTTAAGTAGCTGCTGAATTACGGATATGTAAACGTGCATAATATAAAAAACTCATTGAACACAAGTAAAACTAAAACACCAGTATGCAAGGAAAGAATATTTCAGATCGCTAATCAGTGATGCTGAGGCTGCGATAATGATGCAGCCTCACATGGTGGGGCCGTCAGACTGCAGCCACACCCACCCACTTCACTTGATGCACCACCTCCTATGGCTCTTGTGATGTATGCGATGCACTTCTTTCACCTCTTGTGATGCTACCCCTACCCACTCAGGGGGCATAGGCTAGGCAAAAGAGTCAAGTTATGTTTGGGTTTTGTATGTTATGGGGACTGGCGATCTCAAAGGAGACGCTGCTAGGTTATCTCAGCTATTGGTAGGCCTATGGAACTCCTATCTTTTAACCCACTTTGCTTTTTTCTTGTTTTATGCCGTCCTTATTGATTATTCTGTTTTCTTCATCGTCTTTCTTTCATTGCTGTGCTGTTATTATGCGTAACACACCTGTCATAGGTTCCCAATTTTCCCACCATTAAATATTCCCTGCTTTTTGCTCTCTTTGGATCACACTTCATGCGGATAAGGAGCTTTAAATTGACCAGTAGTCTAATCTGCTACACTTAGATCACCTGCACTACCTACATCACCTGTAGCTCATGCGATCCGTTTTCTCCAAATCTGTTCATTTCGGTAGGCCTTGGACGCCGACGATGACATGAAGGGCGTGAAGGCGACTGTGGCAGCGATGAGTGCCAACCCCCGCTGGACCAGCCAGCTGAGCGGCGAGATGAAGGCTGCGCCCCTGCCGCGTGGCAACCGCGCCCCTGGTGAGTCCTGCGTCTCGGTCTTGTCCCTACACTGTTGCTCTTTGACCCGTTACACTCGCATAGACTCCATCGAGTTATCGAGCGTTCACGGGTCCGTCGGATAGATTCGATTGAGACGTGATCTTGAATTCAGCCTTAACTTAATAGTAATGGAGAAGCAACTTTCTGAAAACTTAAAAATCGGCCATGAATGCTCGTTAGCGAGCAGACTTGATGCGCCGTTTAAGGGGTTAGGCCCCATTCTGCTGTAGCTCTGTCTGTTCCTGATTAGCTTTTTCTCAATATTCTACACTATGTACTGCTGCTAGGTTCAAGCTCCTCTCTATTTATTCTTGTTTTGTCCCGTTTTGTCTTGCTACATTTGGCTTGAAAATCTGCTTGCTTTTTTATGTGTGTTACCACGAGCCCTGTTGAGAAATTCATTGTCTAATTATTGTATTTTTCGTTATGGTTTTATCATAACTCGAACAAAATGCAAACAAACGTCAGCGGACTGTCGCGCGGACTCGTACAATGCAGTATGAGGAAGGACGCTAGTTTGTATTTTACGTCCATCACGCTCTCAACCCGAATTACTGGACACTTTTCTCTTACGAATGGTGAACGGAAAACGTCAGTAGATTGGTAGTGAAATCCTCGACTCTAAATAAATCGATGCCACTTTTTGAAAGAAACGTCGAATTTGTTACTTTTTTTTACTATCTTTGGCGACTCAGGCTATGACCTATGAGACCAAGTCTGGTGCGTGTGTAGTGTTAAAACAACGTCGGCTACAATATTTTTTTCGCGCTTCTCAGTGTGCCGCTGGACGCTGGAACGAAAGTAGCTGTACAATTCATTGTGACTTAGCTCTTCAGCGGACCCGAAGTTAGTGGCAGCGGCTACATATAGTTATCAATGTTCGGTTGGAACGACGTGGATGTGCACGTTCCCTTGACGAAGTACCGTACACTGCATTGATGACATACACGAGCTTTTGTGGCGTGTGCTAAATTTCCCATTCGAGGAGAGCTCCGCCGCTCAGAGGGCAGGCTAATTCTTCTATTTTGAGATTTTTTGTTTTGACAAGTATGATTTTTGATAACAGGTATTGTTTGGATGATTGGTGTTAAGTATGATTTGTATTACCAAATTTTAAGTGGTATACACACACAAGTGTTCAAATAATGTAGTCACTGTTTGTGATTCGATTGTTTCGAAGCATAAAAGCTGCGAATGCGTACGAATTGTCGGTGCACGCCTCTCACCCTTGGCTAATTTAATTCATTGATTGCTTAGTGTACATTTGTATGCACACTTGATAGTAATAATACCGAATAAGAACAGTGGTCACGGAAGGTAATGGCGGTAGATGTTTAATTAGATATGCACCGTCTCTACATTTTTCAACTGAAGTAGTTTGTACATGAAAGTTAAAAGTGATTTAAAGTTAATTTATTATTCCATATATATTTTTGGTACCTCATGACTTCTGGCTCGTACCCTTATGAAATCGCATTTGTTTCAGTGACATTGAACCGCATTATTTCTTCAAATTTTATTATTGAGGCAAATGACCTGCAAATGACTAGTTGCAGTTAACGATTAGTAGGTATGCTTCCACATAGTTGATAAAAATCTTTTGGTTTCGATATTATTAAATCACAAATAATGAGTATATTTTTTTAACTTTGTGTATGTACAGCATGGGTTGGAAAGGTTGAATCACTGAAAAATTGGTCGTGTCGGCTTACCATCGTGGGTTAGTGTCAACGTGAGTTAGTTGAATCGGCTACGAACGCTGTCAAAGTCTGTTGTGTGATGAATTACTTTGCCATTTGGCTATGGGACTGACACCTTAAGTTTCTCTTCATTTTAATTTCATCGTCCAGTCTTTGAGATGGTGTGTCGATCAATGCCTTACTGTGGCTGACAGCCTTGATCGTAGTGATGGCGCACAAGTGTCGTTCAATGCTGACTGTTCTGACGGTGTCTGTGCAGGCGGTACCCGACGCAAAAAGGAGGCCCCGGACATCACAAACGCTACCGCCTTCCCCACATTGGCTGACGCCAAGACCGTCAACCCTCGCAAGAAAGTTTTGTGAGTGATACGCTACCCTTGCGTTACGGTGTTTTTTCTTTTCTGTGCCATTTTTTCACCGCAAATCTAATGCCATGTGTTCGTGCCCTATCGTATTCTTATGTCTTATGTGTTCGAGTATGCCTCGAACTCTATTTCAAATATGATCTAACCGTACAATTCCATCGGAAATGGATGAGTGTATCAATGGCATTTTTCTTCAAAGGGCTTCTTGCCTTAGTGAATAAGGGATTTTCGCGAACTCGCTCGGGTTAGATTTTTTTTAATTGTAGCCGGCTGTGTCATCACTCTGTATTCCTAATTTTTTTATATTGCCATATCGGAACCTTCAATTAATGGTCCTATGTTGAGAAGCCTGATGCCAATATAGGGCTGTTATCAGCTATTCTGTGGTTAAACTCGCACAATGTGGTTGTGATTGGAATGGCGAGCGGTTATTGATGAAATAGTTAACCATCTGTTCTTTATTTTTTTGCCATCTGTATATCCCGCACATGTATTGAGGTACTACTCACAGCACCTTTTATTCAATTTAATCCCCAGCGATTGAAGAAACTTTACTCCTCACGAGCGGGATAAAAATTTAAACTGATCGCAACTCAATGAAAGCCAGTCGACATACCCTATACATTTGGCGAACTGAGTCACTCTAGTTGAAGGTTCACGTGTAATTTTGTTTCTCGACAGGGACGATCGAGATGCTCCTGAGGTGCGCGTGTCCCACACCACATCCCGCGGGTTTGGAGGGAGAGACCACCACCAATCGGGCGGCGTGCAGGCGTACAAACCTCCAATGTTGCGCACGAACAACCGCTTTGGAGCTCTCAACGACCAGAACCATTAGTGCTCGCTGCTCAGAGTAGGCTGTTCTCGCACCTCGAGTCACTGTTGAATTGCATCAAGGGCAACTCAGGCCAACAAATTCTAGTAGTCATGTGATCATCTTCAACTTGAAGTCCCGCTTTTTCTCGAAGGTTTTATAAGGAAGTGTTTTCTTTACCGATGTATTCTAGGTAAGGCAAATGGAGAGGCAGCGAAAATGAACAAGATGTCAACCAGCAGAATCTCTAAGTGTGATAATGCTGCGTTATACTCCAGCTGTGAGAGCCTTGGCTCATTTGGACTGTCACGAGGCACATAGATAGCAAGGTTGTATTTATGATTTCACAGCTTGAAATATTTCCCGTGAATTCCAGCGTACTCAGCTCTTTTACTCCTATGGATACCTTATTACTAGGCCCTTTCATATTAATTGCGGTTGGTGAGAAGTGCCAGTTGAGCTAGTGATTTTGACCATCTCAAGTGAAATAGATTGTGAATTTAGGAGCATTCAGATACGCCGCAGCTGTTTATTTGGAACGGTTTATTTCGCACGTTCTGAACGCTGCTCTGGAACAGGGGAGGGAGCTCTCTTACCACAGGAAGCTTTAGATCATCAAGATTTTGAGCGTAACCGAGTGGCTAAGGTAAATTATTGTGACATAGCATTTATGAATTATTTAACGTTTTGTCTCCATATCCTTACTATACTTTCCGCCTCTATGCAAAGTGTCTATTTCAACGTTAGCAACTGCTGTTCGACTCATAAGGATGATATACAGTTACTATTAATCATTGAAACAGTGAACATGCTATTGCACAGTGTGAAATTCTTACAAGATAGTTGCTTTTCTCGTTGTAAACATCAGGGTCATTTCGATTATTGCTGCTTCGGACTGCTCTGATTGCTCAGTACGAAAATTGTGATCGACAAAAACGATATTGATATTTTGAGGAGCAAGATTTCCTGGGTTCTATTAGTGTAAGACGAGTGTGTCTAAATATATTTTCGATTGTACAGTGAAATTTGTCATGTGATACAGGTGGTGTGCTGTTTCTATAATACCCTAACTTAAGTTTACAATTGCATCCTTAAGCCTCTTGATTTCTCTGTTAATATAAATACTTGTTGCTCCGCTTATCTTGAATTCGTTCATCTGCCGTCCAGCGTTCAGCATCCACGGCTCTCATTCCTAATATCCGAGGAGGAGTAAAAAGTATTTTAGAAGGTCATGCGTTGTATACGTACGAGCGATATTGTCCTCTTTGATTCACTCTTGAGTGGAAGTCTCTTTGTGATCGACCTGGTGGTTGGGACGGGAGCGCCTGCTGCTGTGAAAGTCAATCATGGGCTCTTGATGCTGTCAAATCAAGAACTTCTTAAGAAAAATCTGTGTTTCATGTTTTTTTATTTCCCCAGCTGACGTGAAACTTGGGGAAAACGTGGCTTTATGATACTCGAACATAGACAAAACTACAGAAAATATTTTGCATGACTTTCACTGTTTATATTTAGGTTAATCATAACTTGGAAATTGAAATTCATTTGTCAGTATTCTGACCTAAAGTTTTGTTTATTTGAACAAACAAGATAATGCAATACTTATCAACCTGCTAACGATCACTGCCTAGGCGGCTGGCGGTGCATTCACACGGTCTGTGTAATCGACAGCAACCGTGTGAATGGAACAACCGCGCGGACATCATGTGTAGTCAATACACGTTAACCAGCTGCACTAGAGTTGAAAAATTCTACAACTGGCTTGAATAATACTATCGTTTGATCTTGATCAGGGAAATCTTATTTAAAAGCCAAATACATGAATTATTTTTGCATTTAGTATCAAGCGTCTGTCTCAATTTTTGTTCGAAATGCGGTGGTACCCTAAATCTATTCATAGAGTTGGAAATTAAGACCCTTGAAGGTTCTATAAATTTTGGAAAAATACATTTTATTTCATGCTATACGTGAATGTTATATCTACGAGGTTCCATAAAACTTTCATACCTACTATAAAATGGAAGAACGATACCGTACAGTTTTACTATTAGCATTGCGTAATTCCCCTCAGGGGGCATAGGATAGGCCATAGGCAATAGAGGTAGGTTAGTTAGGTTTGCCTATTCTATGCTATGGGGACTAGCGCCCCCAAGGGAGTACTGCTAGGGTACCTCAGCTTTAGATAGGCCTTCGGGACTTCTGTCTTTCGTGCCCACTTTGCTTCCTTCCGTTTTCATTCCTTTTTCGCTATTTCTTATTTGTCTTTTCTTGCTCTTCCTTCTTAACTTGCTGTTTCTATGCGCAGGGGATCTTGTGTGGGAACACACCCTGTGCATAGAATCCCTGTTCTCCTAAGTTCATACTAAATGGTCCCTACTCTTTCGGTGCGAGATAGACTGAGTTTCTGAAGCGCTGCTTTCACTACTACTACAACTACAACAACATTGCGTAATTAAAGTATCTTTGACATGTTTTGCAATAGAACTAAAATGGGAATAAAATATTTCAGCCTATATTGTAGTTTGGAATGCTTTAGAACTTCCAATTGTGCATTCATCCATTGATCTGAATATTTCCAAAAATCACAAGTTTTTATGTATCGAGAGAACCTTTGGCACAATTTTAGTAACATGTTTTCTCGCAGTTAAAACTTATTGTAGGCACGCGTACATCGGATACCGATTATTTGCAAAAAATTCAGAAAATTTATAGCATAATCGAAAGCACAGGATTGAGCGTAAATGGTAAGCTCTGTGTACTCTTGAAATCAAGGTTTTGACTGCATTAACTTCGTACAGGTAGGAAGTTGTATTAACACATTGACTGCGATACGACCCACCGGTGGGTCGTTTTGCCCCAAGGAAGATAGCATCAACGCAACCAACGTGTTAAGATAACTCGCATCAAGTCAAGAATTGAATAGAATATGACAACAGGAACCAGCAAAATGGTCCATTTTTGAGTTTCTATCCCAAGTCATGTGGCGCCTGATAAGATAATCTCACGATTACCTCACACGGTAACACACCATCTATACTCGTTCATTGTCTAACGCGGACTAAAACAAGACATAACATTGGCGAATACATTTTTTTTATCACTCAGTGGACGGAATATGTTGAACTATTGTTGAATGTGAAGGACGACTGGGATACAGTGTTGGTTGCGAGTAGAGGTAAACGGGGGAATGCCGGTGCTAGGAGGACAGAATGAGAAACGGATATCGAGAGCGGAGGTGGAGTTGGCACCGAGAGGGACGAGATCGAAGAAAGCGGCGGGTTTGGAAGGATGTGTCGCTGAAAGCGTGAAGAAAGAAGGTGAAATAGTGATCGAATTGTTGGCGCAATTGTTTAACATATGCTTCAAGGCAGGCGTGGCACCCCTGGATTGGTAGAGTGCGTGTGCGTTGCATCTGTACAAATGTAAGTGAATAAGTGGGAGTGTAGTAATTAAAGCGGTATGAGTCTTCTGAATGTTCCTAGGAAAGAGTAAGGTAGAGTGTCAGTTAATCACATAAGAGAACGGACGGAGTGTGTGAAAGGAGAGGAGCAGGGCTCTCTTAGGTGTGGTAGAGGATATGTACATCAGGTATTTATAGCACTACAAGTGCGTGAAAAGTACTTGGCAAAAGGTAAGGATGTGTTTTGGGCCTTCAAGGATCTTGAAAAGGCGTGTGACAGAATTGATACAAAGGCGTTGTGGGAGATGATGAAAGTGTATGGAGGGAAGGTAAACTGATGGAAGCTGTCAAAAATTTCTACGTTGGTAGTAGAGCATGAGTGAGAAGAGCCTGAAGAGGGAAAGACGTGAGTGGTTTGAGGTGGGAGTGGGATTGCGTCGTGTGATGTACCCGTGGGTATTTAATATGTATATGGATGTCGTTGTGAAAAAGGTGAATGCGACAATGTTAGGTAGAGTTGGAGGATGAGTGTGGTAGAACGTATGAAGTAAATCAACTCCTTTTAGCCGATGATACCGCTTTAGTAGCTGATTCCATGGAGAAATCATGTGGATTAGTGATAGAGTTGATGAGGTATGCCACAGACGGACATTGCGTGAAAATATGAGTAAGGGTAAAGTTATGAGGCGTTCGAAAGAAGGGATGATTGGCGGATTGGATGTAACGTCAAATGCAGAGGTGTTGGAAAAAGCGAGTTATTTTCAATACTAAGGTGCGTGCGTGCGTGGCTGCAAATGGTGAATAGGCGAGGAGGTGAAAATGAGAGCGAGGAAAGGGTATCAGACGTGGGAGAATTGAAGGCTGTGTAAAAAAATAAGTGTGTGAGTATGAATGCAAAGAGAAGATTGTATGAAAGTGTGGTCGTGTCTACAGTGCTGAATGGGTCAGAGACACGGGGTTTGAGAGTGGCTGAGAGAAGACAGCTAAATGTGCTGGAGATGAAGTGTCTGAAGAATATGGCGGAATAGACGAAGTAATGAGGAAGTGGGAAGAACGCTCGGGGTGGTGAAAGAATTGACTGGTGGAGTTGATTTTAGTGTTTTGAGGTGGTTCGGTCATATGGAGAGAATGAATGAAGAGCGACTGGTGAAAAAAGTGTCTGAGTCAGTAGCGAGTGGGAGTGTACGAGGTAGACCCAAGTTGGATGAGGTGAAAGTTGCCGCGCGTAACCGAGTTATGTCTGTGAAATAAGTAAGAAGGCACACAATGGATAGAGGTGAATGGAAAGTAGTTGTGAAAGCCGCAGTTGGATGGGTGAGGTCGGGGGGTTGTGACCGGTGGAAGTGACCCTGCCGAACTTGCAGTTGCGTGTGAGTGTGGGTCACCTCAGTTCGGATCCCTCGAGCCAACATGAAGAGGCTGGGGTAAATCAGTGCTGCACTGCTGTCGGGCCCGGCTGAGGACCATTCACTCAGAAGACGGAGTGTGTGTGGGTGCGATCGGGTTTACGTGCTAGTGGTTAGCTACCACTTCCTTGTGGAGGGAAAATGCTTAGGCCTATTGATAGACATTCTAAAATTAAATTCTCGTAAGACAGGACAAACGCAGTCCTACAGAAATTAGTCTTACATTGACAAATTTTAAGAGATAAGAAGTACACATATGATTACGAATGTGACATTGAAATAATCTATTTTTTCCTTCCACAATGAACATAATGAAGACAAATTATATTTACCTCGCAATTAACTCAATGATCACTACGCAAATACATGTGATAGTACAAGCTTGTCACAAAGAACATTTATGTTTGTTTGGGTAAATTGACAACAAGGCATGTCACACAGAGGAATTTGTAATAGAATGAACTGAAATAAGTTGAAGCATAAAATGAAAGCAAAAGTGCATAAGCTAATAAATTATCAGAATATGAAGAAAAACAGAGCCTGTTACGGCTGCTTTTTCAGGGCGCATGAAGCATGGATTACAATGGCTATAATACACACGCACACCTTTGCTCACCTTTTCTCAAAGGAGCTTACAAAAATTGAACATGTGCATAAAGAAATCAGCTAAAATAGTAAAAAAAACAAGTCAATATTCATAAATTCCACAACAGCAATAAATTAACCTAATATCTGCCAAATATGCATCTTTTTCAGTATAGTATTAGATAATAGCTCTTTGAAATTTGAGATTAACTGGTTAAAAAATTGGACACACTGGAAAACTAAACCATATTTTCAATTTGTAACCTAACCGCAGGTAAATTAAAGGAATTACAATGAGTTTGATACTGATAAGTAGGGACGAGAGGAAGAAGCATTCGACCAAATAACCTCTTGTCATAAAACAATGCTCAATGGATGAAATTCAGTAAGTGGTACCTGTAAATGCCATTAAGTTTGAGAATTTTCATGCTTAATATAGGTCAAAGCTGCTTCTCCGGGGAATGTGGTTAGCATGAAATTTCACCCTCAACATAGATCGCGGCGTTTTGTTGAGAATTTCTTCCACTTTTTTAATCTTCCTTGCATCCACACCTCCCACGATTAAACTGATGTATCTAATTTAGAACAGGACAGCGTATGAAATTATTTTTCAGTGAATGAACAGGTAGGACACTAGACAAAGCTTGTATCACTCCACATGTTCTACTCAGGCCATCACAAACAAAATCTACATGCTCTGCAAAAAAAAACTTGTTATCGATAATTAAACTGAAGTATTTAAAGCTCTTAACCCCTTTAAGACACTTCCATCAAACGTTAACTCTTTCAAGACAGACACTGGTTTAGCCGTTACGAGTATGAGCTTAGTTTTATTTACGAAGGTAACCAGCTTATTCGCCAGCAATAGGTTGCTCACGAGTCGGCAAGCAGAAATGGCAGTACACGCTTTATCAAATGAATCTCTCGTTGCATAAAATACAGCATCATCAGCAAATATCACACAACTTTTAGTTGTAATAGCTGTGATATCATTAATAAAAATGTTAAAAAGGACTGATCCCAACACAGATCCCTGGGGCACACTGATGGAAATATGACAAATTGAATTTAAAACTATCTACGACCACGTACTGTTCTCTACTTCTCAAACAAGAATTTTAAAAGTTTATGAAAAGGTCCTCAGATTACGTAGCACAGAAGTTTACTCAACAAAGTTGAATGCCTAACGTAGATCAAAGAAAAGACAAATAATAAGCTTCTTCGAATGATAGGTTTGATGTACGTCTTGCAAAAGGTAAAATATAGACATGATTATATTGGTCCCTTTATAAAATCAGAATTAGTATTGCGAAATAATTGAGAATTTAGATAGAAAATTGGTTGACCTTATGTGAATCAGTTTTTCAAAGACTGTTAATAAAAGGGAGAGTTAAAAATGGGCCAATAGTTACCCAGTACATGAAGATCACCCGTCTTGAACACCGGAAAAACGCGTGCTCGTTTCAGGAAATTGGGGTAGATCCCAGATGACATGCAATCATTGAAAATATGAGACAGTATAAGAGCAATATGATCGTGAACTTCGCACATTCTAGGCCGCATTTCATCAACATACAGACGTTAATTCTTGCATGATTCCCTTAATTTCACATGTATTTGTCGGTACAAGAAAGCAGGAGGTGTCATTCCTAGCAAGATGAGAAGTTACATTCATACGAAGAATGCAAAGGTCTTCAGTGTGTGCTCTCAGCAACAGAAACAAAATAGTCATTAAATTCCTTAGTAGCATCTAAACCCGAAAAAAAGACATTCTTCAAAATTTCGATTTCTTCATTGATTTCTTATATACCAGTGTTCACTATGCTCCATAAGCCCTTGGAATCATTTGATGTCTATTTTGTTATAGTAGTACATTTTATTCACTTTTTCATCAGAGCACACAAGATATTACAGTATACAGTATATAGTATATGAACGACGTACAATTACACCTGCGCGAGAAAGAGCCTCAGTAATTTGTATTTTATTTCTTTCTAGTTGCAACTTTAGGATCTACAATTAAGGTGGCCCCCATCTTTTTATTGTAGAGAAGCCTAACTGGCAAACAATCGTTGTATACTTTTTTAAGGTGAGTGATAAAAGTTTTCAGTGTTACACATAGACTATCAACGGCTCTCACGTCATCAAAAGATAATGCACTAATTCTTTCTTTCAGCAGAAAAATTCTTTCACCATCAATTACACGGGTTTTAATCTCGTCAGTTAGAGCAGTAGGTTCCGCTTTGAATAGGCAGAAAGTTATTAAATGATCCGACATACCAGAATCAATTACAGCTGAAATGGTCCGTCCAGAGGAAAAGTTGCACCATATATGATCAATTAATGAGAAAGTCGTTTCTGAATCATTTGTTATTATTCTGGTAGATTTTGTAATAATCGGATGAAAATTATGCCCCAATAATTCGCGTACAAAATGTCTAAAAGAACCTAAGTTGTAGGGATTATACAGGCGTACATTAAAATCACCGCGTATTAAAACCCTTGACGACGCTTGCACAATTAAAAGGACAATTATAAAACAGTTCGTTAAAAGTAACAATACTATTGGATGGAGGCCTGTACACACCAAATAAAGATAATTCCGACGAAAGTAGTTGCAGGACAAAGTTGATAAGTTCATACTCTTCCTTCGCTCAGGTATGAGAAGTTATTATTTAGTAGGGAATCAGTCACTAATATAGGCAGCCACACCAGCATCAAGGCTATTGCGATGTATACTATATTTCGTGCATCCCGCTGAATCAGACATCACGTCAGAGCTGGCAGTTACCCAAGTTTCAGTTAAAATCATAATGCTGTAAGAGCAACGTACAGACGACAAAAAATTTAAAAGATCGTCAAAATTGTTGCGCACGATTCTAACGTTCATGCACAATAGAGACAAATCCTCTCAGCTAAGAGATTTAACGTCATTTTCAAAAGATTCAAAGCCATGTTCAGCTCAGGGAATCTGCTGTAAGTTGTCCGATACACCATTTGTGAAATTTACTGAAGGAGAATCACATCCAGCAAGTAACCAAAGATCCACTAAAACAAAGGGCTAATTGATATGGCTAGTTATTTGTAATGCTTATCAGTTTGTTGAATTTATCAAGGTCATTCACGACGCCAGCTTCAACCTTGAAGAATCTATGGTGGCTGGGGGCACTCACTAGCATAATCATCATTCATGTCCACAATCGTATCAACAGCACTTCTCTAATAAGCCAAAACTTTCTGAAGAGACACTCTTGCTCGTAAGGCAGCGCCACTAGAATGGGCCTTACACGCTAATTTCAGAAGCAGGGATTCATCACTCAAAGTGGCTGCAGGTTCCTGACTCAAAACAGTTTTATCGTCCGTACAGACAGGGCCGCCACGAGTGACCATAGTGCGCTGGACACTCCAGCAATATTACAATTGTACACTGAACGCACCTACTGTAGCATGACCCGCTAGTGTCACGCGCTTCGTAATTCTGGCATGAGTCGATGTGTAAGTTAGAAGTTAACTTTTTGTTAAATCTAAATACGAGTACGTGTGAACGCACATAGCACAGTAGTGCTTCTTATAAAAAAAGAAGGCAAAGTTTTCGGATGACATAATTTATGTGGAAAAAAGTATCTGGAATGCAGAGAAGTGAGGAACTCGTCTTTAAAATCATAAATCCTTTTTGCCTTTTCCAGAACTGTAGTATATAATGTGATTCTATCTCGGCTAACAAACAGGATGAATATAACATTATCTTTCGAAATAGAATTTCAGGGAACTGTTTTAGAGGACCGTCTGATTTGCTGCACTTTAGGCGAACGTGAGAACCTGTTTTGAGAGAAGCTAAATGTGAGTCTAGAGTTCGTGGTAGTCTGGTGAATATTTTTCCTATGAATGCTGGAGGTTAATTTAGTCCCGCTTCGACATTATGTACAAATTTACTTGCGTGGCCCACCATGCGTTGGCAGCGCATCCAGACAGGCTCGGGCCCGTTTTTCTGAGTACTTCCGTATTGGCTTCAGAACCGACACACCGCTGCAAAAACCTCACTTCAATACCAGAACACACTGTGAAAATACCGAATCAACTCTTGAAACTGGATCACTTCTCAATCATAGACTTAGCGCCAACAACTCTGTAGATCTCAAAATTCTGGAATCTCAACCTCACTGTATCTTGCATGACTCGCCTGTGCAAAATGCGTGTCCACGTTTGTGACTAATCGAACTTAGCTAGACAGCAGTTTTTACCTCTATTTCTTTTTGAGAAATATTAAATAATCCTATAATAATTCGATGTAATTTTCACTAGTCTTTACTTATTTTTTCACAGATGACATTCACTGATGATAATTTCACGAAACCAGGCTGGTTTGAATGTAATGTAAATGTTTTTAGCGCATCAATTGTGTTTCTTTTTATACTTAGGGTTCGATTCCAAACAAACCAATCTTCAACGAATTACATAATACTTAAGGTCGCAAAATACACGTTAGTATTTGTAATGTCCATTACTTTTCTACAAAATATTCAAGCTCATGCAGTTTGAGGCATTCTCATGTTTTATTCAAAGTTTGATGGCCATAAAAACTAAGTTCGAGCAATTTTAAGTTTACCACAATCACAAATCATAAAAATTAAATTAGCAGCATTCAAAATTTTCCGTTCCAAACATCAACATTAAACATCATGATTCCATAATGATTGGAGACAATGGATGAAAATATAAAACAATATCATAAGGCTAATTATACATAAACACATTTATGTTGTGTGCCCACTTGTTTGATGGATATTTCGCT